>JAMKCH010012763.1:0-37569 GCA_023653785.1 Ophioderma brevispina
GATAACCTTGGGTCCGTTTCTTTTCATACTCGCTCTTTTACATCTTTTTTGGAAACGCTTTTTAATCCTGTTTGACCTGTTTTTCTTGTAGGGCGGTCCACTGGCAATGATTTAGAAATGCTTCATTTCTGCTGAATTCTGTAGTTAAATGCCGCGAAGCAGCGTGAAATGTGCGCTGTTAGAATTACCGTAATGTGAGATCATACTTTTCGTGAACAGCATTCATGCACGTACATGTAGCCCAGGGACCTACTGGCCCTCGCTCGAATGCACATTAAACGCTAGATTGAAGAGGGACTACCAACCCGGCTGTGTTACGAACCGTTGTGCCAGTGGGAATCACAACTGAATTAGTACTTAGGATCTTTTGAAAAAGCGAAAATGCATAAAATATTTAATAAAATGCTGAAGCATTTTGAGGATAATTCGCATGGAGGTAAAAATGGAATTTACTGACAAGGGTCTACCACACCTACATTTCTGAAATTCCACTGGCCCGACTGCCATCTCAGTGAATTCTACTCGCCCGACAGGATTTCACGGGCCAGCGGGCCAGTGCTAAATCGAGCCCTGCCACGGCGCCGTGACTGAGGTTGGGTACGTTTCACACCACGGATATAAGTGCCATACTGACTCTGCTCCAGGTATTGTGAATATCATGGACTGAGGCAGGATTTCTATCGTGAGGTGAGAGACTAGACGCGTTTGGATACTGAGTGTCGAGAACGGTCAATAAGCCAAGCTGGATTTCTTTCGACTTGTTTGAGGCGGCACCGTCGACTACTCAACCGTTGAAATCTTCCATTTCACCATGAATGGAAGGTGTAGATGACCAGCCAGTCGTAATCATCACTGTAATGCACCCGGATTTACATCAATCAAGGCCCTTTATCTTCATTAACTGCAGGTGCTGGACGAACTTGCCTCTAAAACTGTTTTAATATCCACTGTAGGTAATACCCCTTGAGCTAGAATCCAAGGTAAACTTGACTGCTCTTGAAGTTGACTTGTTAGTGAACAAGGTAGAAGCTTCACCGGCGGACGACCCGGAGGGAATGCCCTGAACGGAGTGGAGCAGTTTTAGCCTTGGCCTTTGTCCTCTTTAACTTGCTATCCTATACACTTCCAATTCATCAAGATTTCTGGATCTGCACTTCTGACCACCCTTCGTGTATATTACAGGTCTCTCTCTTGAACATTTCACACTTCACACACGTTCATGCGGGTCCCTTCTTGTCCTCCGAAGGACTCCTTACATCCTAGACATCTTCGTAGTGTCCCGGTTGTACTTGGTGATTCATCATACTGCACATCAAAAGACAGACATGTATACTTGTAACGGTTGTTAGTTAGATCAGATGGTAAAAACCCGCGCCGAGAATCAGGGGTTCCAAAGGGGTAGGAACAGGATAAGGCCAAGAAGACGAGACGGACAGACAGATAGACACAGATCTCGGCGCTCGGCTGGTAGTACACTTTGATAACACAAATACATTGTTGCACCGCGAGGCTATCAACTAGGGCGACGAGCCAACGTAACAAATCAAGGGAGCAGACACAACACAGGGACAAATCCCCAAAATGCCCTGGCGGCCTAAGTGTGGACTTACATAGGGTGGAGCTAAACCTGGCCAAGGAATATAAGCCCACTTAATACCCGCAGTACAGCAGCGCGAAACATGGCCTGAGGCTCGCGGGCCCCCATGTGAATGGATTAATACATATCTATAGCGATTCTTATGTTAACAGCTTCCGAATTCTGCTCCTGATAATTCTTCTGAATTCTGCTCCTGAAAATCTTCCTAATTCGAAGTAAGATAATCTTCTCAAACTGATCAACACATCATCATCCAAACTCCGTGACCGTAGAAGAAGTAATTTTTATCATTATATATAATATAAACAAATCGCCACAAATCGGCGATAGGGGAAAATATTATGTTGAAATATCCAGTAAAATTTTCACATGGTGCCCCAACTGAGACACAAAAAAGCAAGGCATTCTGGTGCCAGACTCAAGGATGGCGTACCGCTGCTAGCATGGGACCGCTACTAGCATGGGTGCACCGAATTTTTTAATGTGGCAATAGGGGTGTCACCATTGCTTTTTTGAGCACTAAAAACTGCCTAGTTGGATCATTGCGTAATGTTCAAATGGATGAAATAGAATTAGTAATATTAATTATTCTGTGTGCTTTCATGGGAGTATGTAGCCTCAAGGCCCCTAACCTCCCCCCCAGACAGTCATGATTGTCCCACCCTAGACATCCCTGGCCAATACTCTACAAAGCAGATTCTTACTCACGGGGAATCCAAGCTTAGTAACTCCATGTGTACTCTTATCTCAAAGGTATCCCCTTTTGCATTTTGATGCAGTACCACTACACCCTGAGTAACTTGCTAAGTACACAAGCCACTAGGTGCATAACAGCTATGTGTACCACCTATTGTGGTACTCTGTTCTTGCTAGTGATTGACATGTATAGCGGCCACCAGTAGTCGAGTACCTCTGCCACTCCAGAATACCTTCATAGGTTCTCCCCTCCCAGCTGCCTAGCAGGTAGCACTTTGGACCATCGGAGCGCCAAACTATTCCATTGCTCTTTACCCCTTCCTGATTACTTTTTTCACACTTTGAGTTCAGTATCACCAAAAAACCCTATAACCCATTGAAATACATAATACAGGTTACCAAAATTGTAAATTTTACTTTGGTAGTATGTCGCTTCATGGCTACTCCCGAGTGTGGGTACTCCCCATAGGGTTAATATTGGTTTTTAAATTTACTGTGTACCTAGCTGGATGATTACCACCACTTTTGTGGCCGGCGATTGGAACCCATGCAGGTGGTTACTCCGCGGCTACTTACAGGTACTTCAGAGAACTCCCCTAAGGAATTTGGTTGTGTATCGTGTTTTTTGTCTGCGCTGCATACATGTAACGATTCTGCAGTTTGTGGTACATTATCATGGCTACTTTGACTCAACTGGTGTTCTTGTTTCCTATATTCAACATTTTCAGTATCAAAGATTGAATGTGGAAGCAACCCCATTTGTTCTGCTCTTTTGAAGAGGTGCTCGACCCAGCAAAAACTGTACAACTTATTGAACGTAGTTTCCAATTGGAGGATATTTTTGATGACCATGTAATTTTTTCTACTTGTAAGATAGTGTTTTATGTGACTGTATTTTTTGTGGTGGTAGATTTTCAGCAGTAGAGCCAAAGTCAGTTAATTTGGTGTCAGTTTGTGTTTTTATAGTGTTGTCACAATAGCAGACTTTTTCCCTACTTTCACTGAGCCGGACTATTAAGTGGGCATATCATCCATTTCCTGAAAGATTGATCCCAGCCCTTACCCCAGTGGCCCAACACTTTGCGCAGTATCTCAATTTTTATGTGGATTGTCCAAACAAAGGCTCATAGTTGCTGCATCTTTCCCTTGTGTCAGTGAACTTCATGTGTAATGCATTAGTCGTCAGCAGAATCGTGCAGGGTTGATTCAAAGCGCTGACGTACGCCTGCCCACGTAAATAAAGCGGTGCAAAATATACTGCAAAAAACCGACTAAACCACTTTGACGTCACTGACTTGAGATGAAAATTTAGTAATACATAAGGAGTTAATATACAATATTGACTGCTCAGAGGAAATGGTGCAAAATAACTACCCGAGGTGACGGGAACCGTGGTCCTACGATTTTTCGGTCTCGGTAAAATAGTAGGTCCATGGTCTCCAGTCACCGAGGGGAGGTATTTTGCACCATTTCACGAATATATACATTCCATATTTGAAAACTTGCCAAGACTCTCTTCGAGATCAACTGCCCTGCAACTTCAAGTCTATTCAAGATAAAAAATGCAGGGTAAAAAGTTCCCATAAAAATTACTATTTCCCTGATGATGGGGGAAATAGTATCCCCAGTTCCCAAAGAAAAAACCCCCTCCCCCCTCGCCCGCTTTTTATGGAACTTTTTACCCTCCTGTGACATTTTGGGGACAGTCTCAAATATTTTATGTCACGTGATATTTATCCACCAATCAATTCAGAAATATTTTTATGTGTTATATAAAGGGTTATTTCCCCTACCAAAACGTAGTGCTTTTAAGCTGAAATATTTTTGTAAATTTCCAGCTTTTTTCACTATGGGCCATTTCCAGAATTCCGCAAATTTCCTGAAGTCCTTCATCCCTGATTAGCATCAACCCTTTTCCTTAATGCCATTACAACACTATTTAACTGGTATTCTGAACCTAGTCACTTCTTGAAAGCTGATTTTGTCATCCTTATAGATGGGCTTTAGGTGCGGGTTTCTCATGGCTGGATCCAGGAGGTCGGGTTTAATTTTTTCTTTGGTTAATCTAGGTGCATATTTTCCACTTTTTGGGGGGGGAGGGCCTTTCTCTCTCAGAGACAAAAAATCTGACGCTTTTCCTTTATAAATACAAATTTCTGAATTTCCTGTCCAAACCCTAAAATCCCCTGACCCACCAATTACTCGAACCAAAACCCACAATTCCTTGACCAACCTAAAAATTCCCAGACAACACTAAATCCCCTGACCAAAACCATATTTTTTTGACCAAACTCAATTTCCTAAATCCCTACTAAAACAAAAATTCCCTGACAAACCAAATTTTTCTGACCCCAACAAACTTTCACTAAACCCAAAAATTCCCTGACCAAGACTAAACTTTCTTGACATTTTGCTGACAATTTTCCTGACCTATGCAACCCTGGATAATGATAGTATTACTGTTATGATACCTCTTCCTTTTTCATGTATGGGTGTATATAACCCTACACCACCAAAATACCAGAAATACCAGCCAGTGAGGCTAGAAAATGCACTCAAGTCTAAAAATGTGACAACCGTCATCATCAGAACACTATAGGCTGAAATCGCTGGCTATTAGGTAACATTCATAGCGTGCCATGCCCTCCCTGGTCATTGGACAATTCCATCCAGATCTCTTTAGCTTTCTATCCTTTACCCCCCTCCCTTCTCCCAGGAGATCGGCTAGAAGCGAAGGGTGTTACAGTTTTCCCCAAATTTTATTCTCACCATAGACGGGTTCAAAAAATTCTGGTGAAGCTGCATAAAACTCCTCAAGTTTGAAGTCTTAGGCCCTTTCAGTGTGAAGCCAAATCCCTTGGCATGACACTTCTTCCTCCATAGCCCATACTCTGAAAACCCACCAGGACCAGCACCGACTCAGCAAAGTACAGAAGGTCATGGGGACCACAAAGGTCTCTTGCAGTAAGAAACAAACAAATCAATTTGAAGTGCTTTTGAAATCTATAAAGAGGTAGACAGCAAAAACAGTATTCAACAAACACTACTTGTATATAATTTATGAATCTTTCCCTGGAGAGGCCATCGCACGATAGTGTTGAAAAAAACCCCTGTGCCTTTCGAACCTACACCTATAGATGAGACTATCGCAGCTCTACCGACCCTGCTTGGAATAGCTCACTCAGTTAGAGCTTCGCTGCATGAAATACGAGGTCTCCGGTTCAAATCCGGCCAAGCGCACAGGGGTTTTTTTCGAACACATCGTGCGCTGGCCATCTCCAGGGAAAAGATAATAAATATATTTTTTTTTTTTTTTTTTAAGTATATTTAAGTATTTAAATTTCAAACCACTACTTTGTTATTTTGAATGCATGTTAAAGATCTTGATATGACATTGCTAGGTGGATTAACACCGCTATGTCCTAGTCAGCTGACTCACATACCAGATACCATTGCTTTTGTTGCTTTTATATAGACACCTTTAAAATTTGATCTGACAGGTGCTGGATGGATTATTACTCAAACAGTATGGTTAGGGCAGTCATAGTCACAACTCAATACATTGCTATAGTAGATTCATCGAAACCGATCTTTTATGCTGGATGGTCGGGGGTGATCGGACAAATGATGAATGTACCATTATCTCTCGTTATTAACGTCGATAGCTGCTCTGTGGACAGTAGTTTATTTTATACATCTGTACATTATGTTCACATAATGTGACCATGTTCTTGATCGCCTCACAGCAGCTATCTAATCGTTTCTTATTTCCGCAGTTATCATGGTTATTTAAAATCGTATACAGATGAGTATCGTGGTATTAGTCCATTGATAGCAACCGTGATTTCGGCATGTACTGAACGATAATCTCCTTGTTTTGGTGAGCTCTCATCATGTGTCCATAGACTTACTAAGCTCCATTCATTTCCGTTGCGACTGAGAACCTCCTGTCTTGACAGTGAACATCTGGTCACTTGTTGCAATATCGTCTTTTGGAGACTCTACTAAATATTGTTGCTTTCTATAGACATGTTTTAAAGACTGAACACTGACCTGACATGTTCAAGGTGGAACTACCTCCACTTTATGCAGCAGTCTAGTCAGCCAACTGCCATATCATTCATACCATATCTATTGTGTTTTCATGTTTAAAGATAGAGTTGAATATGACAGGTGCTAAGTGGATTAACACCTTAGCTGTTTTGAGCAGTTTGTAGCAATAAAACAAAGTGGCAGTTTTCACAAAATTGCCCAATTTTGGCCCATTTTCCTATACTGCCCAAATCAGCCCCTGTGGCAAAGTCTACGGGCATTATGAAAACTAATGTAATATCTCCAAAACACCTTTTTAGAAAAATAAAATTTGGTAGACATGTTTATTTCATTAATACCAAGATTTCACTACTTTTTTCAACAACTCTGGTATGATGCCATAGCCGATGATCCACGCGGGTTAAAATCAAGCCTGACAATTTTTTATACACAACCAAAATATCACACTTAGTGTCCATTCAACTCGGTCTGACTGGGCAGTGGCAAAGTTTTAAGCCCCTGCTTGGAAATTGATGACTTAACCACCCCATGTCTCATCTGTTGGCTTGCTGTAAACAGTAATCCAAAAGGACGTAATCCATGTAGCCATTTTCATGGCTGCTCTATTTAAGAAGATTTGCTCCTCGATGGGTCTCTATGGCGAGATCTGTGCGGGCTTGTGTGTCTTTTCCTCTCCTTCCAAATTGTCAAATACAGTTCTGTAGAAATTGGAATTTTAAAAGTTACAAGTTTCACGATATTTCAAATCCAACATTAATTTCTATTTCACACTAGGCAGCATACTGTTCTGAATATTTTTTTGTTTAAATATGCACTTTTTTAAACATATTCTCAACAACGGGCTTAGGGCCATGTAACGCTAAGGTAGGATCATTGCCATTATGCATTCCCGAAAAACCTAATATATATATTAAATTGGATTACGAGGCCATTATTATGGAACTTGGTTCAATTAAAGAACCCTCTTCACCACATATTTCCCATGTTTCTAGAAGCCAATTCCCTTCTTGTGTTTTTTCTTCTATCTTTTTAACATTTTCCTAACTTGGTATAAGTTATTATTTCTCTGGGGCTACGAGGGAAGGCCCTTGTATTGAACTTCAAAGAGGAGCGAGGTTTTAAAGGAGGATGGCCCGAATTAAGTATAGGAAATTTTTCATCTTGATAGATTCGCCTTCAACCTCAAAACTCCATCTGTAAAGTTTCCGCCGATATTTCAAAATCCCTGTTGATGCGAGAGCTCAAACATGTATTTTGTAAGCCCCATAGAGTACTGTTTAAAATTTTTTATTTTTTTCAAATTTTAACTTTCTTCCAAATTTTAACTCTTACTTCCAAACCAAACATCCATTAGCCCTAAGATTTCACAGGGTATAAATAAACTAGTAGCTTCTTCTGATACCAAAATGTTTGCCGGGTAAAACCTGGGTTCTGGGGACGAGGCATTAACGATCGGGCATTGGGGCCTTTTAAGCAAAATATCCTAAGGCCTACTGATTGCAGGCTACCGCAACCTCTCCTATGAACTGCACAAGCAAACTTAGCGTGCAAGCTTGTTTCAATACTGATTGATCAGTGATGCCTGACTTCTGCTACACAGTCTCATCTTTGGCCCCAAGTTTCTAATCACGATAGACATTTATCGCTGTAAATACAAGTGAGCACGAGTTCCACTGTGCGGCGGAGTTTTGATTTCTCGGCCGGTGGTTCGCAAATGATGTCATAATTTGCTAGTTTCCTGACTGTATTACTACTTTCAATTTTTTTTTTGTTATAAATGGTGTCTAAAATTGAGATAAAAAGTTCCAATCCAGTGTAGTAATAAAGCAAATTTGCTGATAAAAATATTGAAAGGAAATAAAAACATTTTCGCTGATCCGACTATAGCTGGAAATCAACGCATGGCAACCACGCTGTATTGTTAACAAAATTGACTCCATTGTCCTGTGCGTTGCATGGTGCATAACTCCATTCACACACACAGACTGTTATTTGGCACAGCCAGAGTCGCCCCCGTAAATAGTCATATCTGAACCGACCTGTTAAGAGCACGTCCCATTTTCTCGGCATCATTCCGTTCAATAGGATATTATGCATCCATTTTAGTAGGACTTGATCATAAAATGCTAGTTCCTGGCCTTAATTACCCCCAAGTTCAATGGTTAATTTGTTTTTTTTTGAAAGCCAATATCGGTACGGTTCAATGATCGAGGTCTCCGCCTTGATAAACTTCGTCTAAAGTGAACATTTTCAAAGTTTTTTTGAAAGAACAATTTTCAACACTACTATTTTTATACTCACATACGCTCCGATTTGGATCAAATTGGAAATTTAATTTTCTCTTGATTTGAAAGGATGATCAACAAGAATGTTCTTTAACTAACTGCCTGTACATTTTTGTACAAAGTTTTTGTAAAGTTCACAGATACGAGTGGTTTTAGATCACTAGTGCAAAACTAATTAATATTCAAATCACGTTGGACTGGTACATTACAGGGAACGTAAATTAAAGGCCTTCAGACCTCTGGCGGCCTGCCTGTTTTGTTTTATGCATGTTTCAAAGAAATAGCAATTATCGTTGAAGTACAGGACTTTGGGAATCACATGTTTCTGTCATTACTCACACACACCTTTTCGCCAAATCCATCCTAGACACCCAGCCACTATCATACACACCAAACACGCCTCCGTGAATATTCATGATATAATCATGCTAGTTCATTTGGCTGATTCCTATTACGCATGCTATTTTCCCTAGGGAAATAGATCGGATTATTGCCCTAACACAGTGAGGTGAAAACAATGGGCCTATTACCCCTGACCCTTCGGGTTCAGGGTGATAGGCCATTCACCCGAGCCAGTACCTTGGGAAAATAGTATGCCCTATTTTCTCTCCAGTTAATCAGCAGGTCCCCATTACTATTGTTTCAACAGCGAAATTGTTGACGGGTCATTTTACAGGGCTTTCACAAATACAATAGGAAAAGGGGGGAACGACCTTGATGTTTCCCACATGTCCCTGCACACGTCTGCAGTTCAAATCGAATAAACAGGATCAGGCCCATGTTATAGCAGTTTCACAGTAAAAGGACCATATTTCCCTTCATGAATATTGTTGTATTTCAAGCAGAGTATAATTTTAGTTAGTTGATTTATAAGGACATGTTATAAAGGGGAGATAATAGTTTTTAATTTTGAAAGCGTTTGATAAATAGCGTTTTTAGCAAAAATGTGTTGCTAATGTTACTATTTTTTGGAGGACAGTGTTATTCCTAGGAGATGTCCAAAAAAAGTAACATTAGCAGTAAACTTCAGAAAGGGATCCTTTTCATCAAAGAGAAAAAGTATGCAAACATTATTCTATGTAAAATATTACCTGTATTTGGGTACGCACTTTCTCAACTGCATTTTATTCAATCTGGTTAAGACATATCCAAGATGTAAATATTGCTAATGTGCCCACACTTTGGACGGACATTTTTGGGAAGTGTTGTGTCATCGCTTTTCATTTGTTGTTTTTTAACCCTCAAACCCCTTTTTTTTTTTTTTTTCACGTATTATTAACCACCTTAGATATGTATCTGACATTCCGCAACAACAAGAATTACATTATTTTATAATGAATTCAGGTATTTTTGACCGCAATCAGGACATTTTCCAGAGTGTTTTTTCACACACACCAGCTATTGAGCACAGCGATCCATGCTTCTTGTGCACAAGAAAAAACGCGTGTTGCGTGCCTCTAACCAAGTGTATTGACTGCTCTTTGACTGCTCTAACCAAGTAGTATTGTATAATATCGTTCTATCTAACGTTTGGTACTGGTATCAGCCTATACAATATTTCGGTAAACGTGATTGGTTGGCCCGATACGATAATATTTTTTGAATGACCATGTATGTGTAAATGAATTTTCCAATACACACTATACATGTAATTCCGTCCTCTTGTTTGTTTTGTCTCCGTCAGACAGATATTTCATGAAAAAAGCATATACCGTAAAACGGGATTACTTTGTCCCTTGGAGGGGTACCTTTGCCCCACCCTTAAAAAAAATTTGTCGTCAATTGTTGAGAAAAGTTTTAACTTGACAATCTCTAATTGGGGGTAATTACAACCAATTTCCCTGCTATATAATGCTGTATGTTTTTAGGATTAAAACCAAACACCCTGCCCTAACAGGATTTTTTTTATTTTTTAGCATGAAGAACGCAACAAAAAACATGCAAAATTGTGACCTGACTCACCCCAGCTGTGTCGCAGTTAAGGTAGTGTATGGGTTTTTATAGTCAATTTAGATTGTGATTAAAATATTATAGTTTATATTTTTTATTTTGTTTTCCCTTTTCATACACAGGTCAAGATTTTATATAAAAAATACATAAATGGGGTTCTTTGGGGCCCACCCGTATTACATGTTAGTGTTCAAGAAGGGTATGAACTGCCCTAGGTAGTTCTGTAATTAAACCAAAGACATTGTTGTTATTAAGTATATTACAGAAAGTCATAGGAAGTGCCAAACTTGCCAAGCATTATTTATTGTGCACCTTGCTCGTATTGCAATCAGTAGTTGTCCAGTCTTAAGCAAGTTTGCATTGTGAGCCCGCCGCCATTGTCATAGAAGTTTGGTATGTGGTCGAATTATTTTTTAAAATACTTAACAGGGCCAAAGAAACCCCCCGTTAGAGAGTCATTTTGCCATAACCCCATCATATAATAGGTTTAAACTTGATTTATAACCTGCGGGCCCAAAGTAACCCCATGGGAGGGTTTACTTTGCCCATGCAACATTAAAAAAAGGACTTTTAACCCAAGTTGAGTGCTATGATAATTATAATACACTAAACTCAAGAAAGTACCTTCCTTGAATAAAAATTCCATGAAAAAAAAGTGGCCAAAGTACCCGGCCCCCAAATCCCCGTTTTACGGTACCATGAAAGTTCACCACATGCAATGCACTAAGAAAACCGTGCTTGTTTTTTTTTTTTCACCGAGGTATTTTACATATTATTACTATGGCATTGTATTGTTATTTTTCATGGCTCGTGTTTCATAAATTTCCAATAATTTATTTGTAGTGTGGAAATAATTGGTGGGGTAGATAACTGGGGAGGTTACTCACATTGAAAGGTGGTATGGTATGTGCCCGCCCAGAAGACCCTCTTTCCATTCCTCAACAACCCATCTTCCCAACATCCCCTCTTCCCCAAAGGCCTCTATCTTTCCAACATCCCATCTTCCCAAAGGCCTCCATATTTTCCAACATCCCATCTTCCCAAAAAGCCTTCCATCTTTCCACCTCCCAGCTTCCCATCTTCTCCACATCACAAGCTTCCCATCTCCCCCCTTCCCAACTCCATCTCTCCCTTCCCCCCACCACAATCATTTCCTCCAAATCTTTTCCCCCTAGCCCAATCTTCCCCTTCCCCATCCCCATTTTCCCCCTCCCATCTCCCTCATCCCTTTCCCATCTCCATCTTCCCCCTTCCCAACCCCCTCTTCCCCCTTCCCCACCCCATCTTTCCCCTTCCAACCTCACCTTCCCTCCCCCTTCCCACCACCTCATCTTTCTCACCTTCCCCACACCCATCTTCCCACTTTCCAACCCCCATCTTCTTCTCCCTTCCCTACCCCATCTTCCTCCCGTCCCTAAAACCCCAATCTTCTCCCTTCCCTTACCCCATCTTCCCCCTTCCCAACCCCCATATTCCTCCTTCCCAACTCCCATATTCCCCCCCTTCCAAACACCGGTGACCTTACAACAACCCAACAACCCCACTATTACTTACTTTATGTTTTAGCAGGTTTGCCAGTAACTCCTCAATACAAAATGTTTTTCATCCTCATGTAATTCTTTCTCGAACAAACAAACAAAATATACTCAACTGTGGCTTAACAATCAATCAGATTTGGAAATCTAAACATGACTCTCTCAAATAGAGATTAAATAAATAAATACCTATTGTATGGGGTTTTTGTCCGACTGTTTTGGAGTGGAAGGGGGCATTTTGGAAAGGGTGGCAGTCCCTGTGTGGGAAAAAGTCAAAGAGGGGGCTAAACCTGTTTGGGGAAGCCAAATTACCAGCAAGTGCAAAATTACACTTGGTTGTAAAAAAGAGGCTTTCTGCAAACCATTCTTAAGCTTGGTTTTGACTAAAAAGTGCTAAAATTGCATATTTTATCAACGTAAAGACACTATCATTGATTTGGGGGGGGGGCCCGCCCTAATCAGAGAATCGAAACAAATCATCAAAAATCAGATGTTTGCATGTCATGCAACAGTATAGGTCTCCTAACATACCCTAAATATAGGGACCGATAAGCAACCCTAATAAGAACAAAATCTGATATTCTACATTACTGTCCGTTCGTACACTTCCTACAACACGTAATTGAATGGAGATCGTTCTTTGAACACTGCCGTTTTCTTTCACTTTTCTGTCAATTCTTCAGTGGAAAAAGTAACTTCATGAGAATTCTTCAGTCTTGTCCTTCACTTTTAAGCTATTCATGCCAAATTTCAAATATGTTGATCTTCGGATAAATCCTGAAAGTGTCTTTAAGGGCCAAATATCTTAGGGGATAGGGGAAATTTCTTACAAATGAAACAAGGGCTTTGGTCAGATGGGTTATGTTGCTCATCATTTTTTTTTGCCAAAGGGAGGGGAAAGAGAGACAAATCCAGGCTGTTCGATCATTTCAATCCATACCAGCAGCTTCCGAATTAAGGGGTAAATATGGTTGTCCACGGACAACCAGATTGCAATTTTGTTTGTCCGCCAAAAACCTTTGGTTGTCCATATTTTGAAAACAATCTTTCGTACAAAATTATGTTGATAAGTAAATGATAATATTTTGGGTGGCCCGGTCTGCCCGGTGCCAGGCTCCTTTTCCTGGCGTTTGGTGCAGGTATTCGACACGGCCGGGCACTAAAACCTGAAACAATTCCACTCTGCGTCCCATCTTTCAGCTGGTCTGATCCACAAACACGAAGCGATGCAAAAATTAAAACACATTTAAAATAACATAGTTAAATACTTAAGGCCACATCAAAAAAATTTCCAGATTCTCGTATATGCCATCCCTCCTCAGTTTTGAGGATAAGATCAACTTTTTTTTATTTTGCAATTTTCTTAATGTGTTTTTTAAATCCCGAAAATGGTTGATGGATGAAAACGCCAATTTTAGCGTATTTAGTAAAAAAATAAAACCGCCACCCCTCCTCACTTTTCAGAGCCCACTGCTAAGAGAAACTAATAATTGGATTTTATAAGGGGCCTAATACCATCGAACCGTTGCATGGCTTTCAAACTTTGTATTCTGTGATAGCGACGATTTGGATTGTGTTTGGTCAAGAAAACACGCGAACAATCTGACTGATTATTATTTAGAGATTTTTTGTAGGTGATTTTCTTGGAACTGCGACTTTACTTAGTGGCGGAATTTTCTAACGAAAATACTCAAGAGATTTCCAATATCTAACAATTTATCGGCTGTGTCTTTTTCTATGAATTGCGGCGTACCAAAAGTGACTTTTGTTGGGCACAGATTTTTATGGTTGTCGCCGACAACTGTAGGTCATTTTTGGTTGTGGTCCTGCGCTCAATTTGGTTGTCCCCGGGCGAATGGACAACTGCTCTTTCGAACGCTGCATCATACTTGCAAATAATAAGCTTTTCATGATTTTGCACAATCTTCCTGTGACGATAGTTGTCAATTGTCAAACCATTATCACACCAATTTCAAGTCATCAAACCTTTATCTCCAGAAAGTCCTTAGACATACACCAAACTCTTGTGGCTGACCCACCACAAACCCTCTATTTCTTTACACAAACTTTGAAGGTTAATGATATTTTAGGCTCCAACTTGCTACATTCAATACACCATAATCTATACATTGATTACGCACCAAACATCTGGGCCTCGTACAGTGCAAACTGAGATGGAATCATTAGAGGTTATGGCTAATATTTTTGGCTTCGAGTGCATTGGCCCAAAATCAATGCAACGCGCACGTCAGTTTGACAACCAAAAATGGCACAAGCCCCACAGGGGCGAGTGCCATTATAAGTCTGGTCAAACTGACGCAAGTGCTTCAATTTTTGCGCAATGCCGAAAAACTAAAAATATACCGACATTAACCTAATTTCATCCAATAAACCGTTATTAAAAGCATACATTTTAAAGAAAAAAATCTTGAATATATGTCATGAAATCTTATGCATAATGCAGTTTCTAACAAAAAATGCACATACCTGCCCATAAAATGAATCAATCCAGTGTAGCGCGTAAACATTCTAAGCACTCTAAGCACTGAAATGACAACTATCAATGCATGATTTTTTGTCGCATCATATTTCTTCTCTCATAATAAACATTTAATGAATGTATATTGCAAGACAAGCTCGAGTATATTTGGTTAACTTTTTAGTGTGTCGATAGTGCTGCTCTCAACATGCTAGTTTTCTTGTCTTTTTCCTCCTTCCTTGAAATGTGAGTCTGTACCTTGTTTATTGTATGTGTATTGTATTGGTCTTGTCCTGTACCATTAAAATGTTAATTTAGGTGCGGTTGCTGGGGGGGGGCCTTTCATGCTTTGGTAGTTAGCAGTGACCTCATTCATCAATGTTTCATCAGTACTTAACAATGACACTTATTTCTCACACTGTACGCTTGCGCTATTTATATATTACAGTGTGATAAACTTTACTTGGACAGGAGATTTGCACACCTCATGTAAGCGCAACAATCTACGCCCGAGGTTTGACACATACCTCATCATGAATAATACGCATCGCGAAATAAGTTGCGATGTTCCTTTTGGCTCACACAGTCCATGCGCACTTGTGTTTGAATTTCTGTCCAACAAATATTAATCAGAGTTTAATATATGATAACGATTTTCAAGGTAAAATTATTTGTACTTGTATATAATTTGCATTTATTGTATTCACTGCTTCATGTGAGAACAAAATCAATTTGATTGAATAATATAATAGATTGAAATACACACATATCTAACGCTTTTCCAATTTACAAGTGATTTTCCCGTCTCTCCTGCAATAAGTTCATCTTCTTGGGGCATCTGGTTTATCACAAGATGGATCCATGTTTTGTTTCATGTGTCTTATTTCTGAATAGGAAAGGAAAGAAGTTCTCAAAAAGTAAAAATAATAATGTTCACACCAGTTTCATTTCATACCCCCAATCTCAAGAAGCCCAAAAAACCCTAAAATGGCTCAAAAAGGCCAAAAAAGTTTATTTTGCAAGCGGAGCAAGCCAAAATTAAGAGGTTTTATGTTATTGTCGAAATGTTTAAAATTTCGGTAGAAAAATGGTCCAAATTGCCATTTGCCCCCCCCTTGTGGGAGGGAGCGAATTTGGGGACAAGGGTCCCCCTTTTGAAAAAAATCGCCCCCCCCCAAAAAAAAAACACCCTGGTTATGGGCCTGTTTAAAATATCAAATGCTGATTCATTAATCTCTTTTTCTGGGCAGACCTACTATTAAGTTTGTGTAATATACCTTAGTATTGCTAACAGCATGCAATGTCCACTTAAAACATTTCTTAATTCACAATTCTTATCTCCTCACCTTTCTCCTTCACCTTCCCACTTCAAATCAAAACTGGCTTCACACCCTTCTGTCTTAAGACCCAAACCTCTCTTCCTCTCTGTGTGATGGCTTCACATATCACTCTCCTGGTACCATCCTTTCCAAGACATTCCCTTCTTTGTATCCCATCATGGCCGGCAAAGAATGGTTTGCGGAAATATACATTAGTTAGGTTTAAACATTGTTACACAGGGATTCAAAGAAATTACCAACAATTTGTCCACATGTTCTTCCACACAAATGCATTTAGCTGCCCAATCTCCCATGGTGTAATGCTAATTTGAAATATCTAAAACACTATTCTAGAACAAATTTTCCCCCCCCAAAATTACACTTTATGTTCATAACATTTCAAGACCTGTGCCAGCTCCCCCAACTGATGAATGTGACTGGTCATGTACATTACAGGTGGCTGCACTTATTTTGTCTTGATCTAGTATTATCAAATTATTTCATAACATTTTTAAAAAAAAGGGAAACTAGACTTTCATACCATCATTTTCTGTGAAAATTTGGCTATAAGTGCTGCGCCATTACCGTCCGTTGCTGAAAAGAGTGCGGCTTATCTTTATTGCAAGAAAATCCCTGTGTGCCACAGAGTCGGACATTGATGGCAATCCCTCTTGGGCATCACCCGTAGGCGAGTACCAGTTTGGACTAAGACGAGTTTCATCACTGCCTGCTTTAAAATGTGATGTTCCATCTGTAACAAATAGAAAATCATTTTGGTAATAATTCTTTTCTTTGTTATCAGCTTTTATTATTGGGTTGGTGATGGTTATGACAATGAAGACCTAATAGGTTGTTGATGTCATGGGGATGAATGGAACAGTCACCCGTTCAACTTTCTCGGGTCGCTTATCACTACCAGAGGAGGCTGCTCCAACTGAGGTCCAGAGGCGTCCAGTCCATGGCCAAGGCTGGCGATGGGTTGGCCTAATCAAGTACATGGGCAGATAAGAATTATGAAGTCACACAAGAAGCATCTATTTCTGCTCTCATCTTTCCAATCGCCACTATATGGTTATGAATCTTGGATCCTACAAAAGCTTACCAGGGCAGGATTAACACTCTTTTGATTAGTGGTGCGGGTGTCACATAAATTTCCCGGATTACGAAAGGAACAAAATGACTATCTTGGGAAATGCAAGCTTACAGCCTAATAAGCACCTGTTGTCCCGTATTCACACCAAAATGTGTACGTTATTTTAGTATGTTGCAAGTTGTGAAGGAGAAGAAAGTCATCATGCAAGGGCATGGGAAGGTAACAGACAGCTGGAATAACTAAGGCCGGATGGATTGGACCAACTAAATCTTAGGTTACATGCCCTCTACAAGAGGAGATGAGTTAATTAGATTTAACAACACCAACACTATGTGTCATTTTATTTCAATTGCACTTTTCATCATCATACACGATCACCAGTACTCATATATGATGTTAGGGAAGAAAGCCCTGTTTTTAGAAGCAGGAGGAAACCGGATTAACTGGAGAAAACCTCGAGTTCGAGTATGGACTGGAAACCAAACGCACATGAATTACTGGTCTCCAACAAAGGTTGAACCACACAGAAATAGCATACCACATTTGCAGTCACAAGTTGTCAGTCAGGATGGCATCGATCAACAAGTATATAATTTGAGGTGGGTTGGCACAGCATGAATACAGTGTCCATCTTGTCACCAAATCGTCACATGTGACTTTGGTGGCCAATCCATACCTTTCTTGCAAGTTTTAAGAACTTTGGTTTCTTTCCACATTCAACATCTTCCTTGGTCATTCTGGTTTTATTTGTTGTGTTAGGAGATCTTAGTGGAACGGTGGTTAGAGGAATTTGAGGGCTTGAATAAGGATTTCCCAGATCCAGGACCAATTTTTTTGGTGTTTTTAACATTTTATTTGGCCCCTGGTCTATACAAAATTTACACAGTTTTGTTCAAGAACCAGGGGCATTTTTGTCCTTTTTAGCAGGTGTAAATTTTGCCCCTTGCCCCTGCTTATTTCAAGCCTTTGTGTGGCTGGCTGAGAAAGGTAGATTTAGCTTAGGCACGAAAAAAGAAAACCCTGTTTTGTACGGCAAAGGCAGGGGACCCCTTTCGATTAGGGTCGTCGGTCGGCGAATTTTTTCTTTAATTTTTTTCTTTTCTGGAGCTCAAATTGGCCTAAATAGTCCCAAAGTGAAAAATCAAGAGAAAAAATGAAAATTTTTACAACCAAATTTTTCTAAAACAATTTGCCAAATTGATAAATTTGGGCTAAAACAGCTGATTTTTTACATGATATTACCATGGAAAACAAAAAAAAAATTCTGACCAAAAACTGAAAAATCAGGGTCGGTCTGGCCCGTAAACAGGATTTTTTAATTTGTCGTCGCCTAATTGTTAGAACTTTTGGTCAAACATGCTGTACCTTAGAACTAGACCAACTTTCATTGTAAAGGCATTTATAGTTGGGTCCTTGGAGCAATTTTCATGTGACCGTTGAGAGCAGAGCACATTTAAAAAGGATCAAAGGTATGTGTTGTATCTACCTACAAATGCAAGGTTACGGAGGGTGTAAGACAAAGTTTGTTAAATGTCAAAGGTCAGCCCAAAGGTTAAATCTTTAATATTGCACCCAATTTTCTTTAAAAATGGTCTCAATATTTAACCTTTCCACAGAAATTGCAACAAAAGTAGTTGACACTCTCTTTTGGGTTAAAGATTTAACTTTTGGTGATGACCTTGACATTTGACCATTTTTGTCTTATAGCTCCATACCATACATTTAAGTAGCACACTTTTTTTATTCCTTAACCATGCCACCCCCTGCACTCCAAATTTACATTTTAATTTTATTATCATTACGGTGTGTAATTTTTGTTTTGTAAAGGACTCCCAATTATGACTTGTAATATTTTGACAAAATTTATAAAACATGAACGATTAAATAGAGACCACAACAATCATTTTTTTTCACCAAAAATTAAAATGTTCAATTGTGTTTCTCTGACTCTCTAAATTGCCTACAGTTCCTCCAAATAAATCATGGTCAGCCTGGATATTAACTTAGCATGCACGTAACAAGTCCGAGGCAGCAACAATGGTGGTTTGTATTTTACATTTACAATGTTGGGGGTTGGGGGTAACGGTGGCAAGGGTCTGAGGCTATGAGAGAGGGCACTCTGCGGATTCTGGGGACGCGGCTATCAGCGATCACTAGGCCATGGACTTTAAGTGCATAGAGGTGCAATGAAACACTAGAGTGCCCTAACAGTATAAAATCTAGGAGACCTAACTACTTGATTGACAAGGAGACACCATTTCCTCTACATGCTTATTGGGTCCCGACATCCTTCAGCCTTACATAACCCTTGCCCCCCTGCCATCCCCCCTGCCCCCAAATTAACTGCTGACCTTTGTACAGTGTCTATGGAAGGACCCAAATTTGCCTCCTTCAAAAAATGGCCTCGACCCCCCTTCTGCCTTCTGCCCCCCCCCATTTGCAAAGGTCTGGTTACACAACTGGCCCATTCATATTTCATTGCATTGAGTTGCATTACTGCATTCAGCCTCACCAATCATTACTACAGAGTGGTCCAACAAAAGAGTTTTTACTTCTTTTTTCGTCTTCAAATTTCCTCAAAAGTGGGTAGACTATCAGAATATTTGAAGGTAAATTTTTAACTACAATATCTTGTTGGAACCTGTGAAAACAGCGTTGAAAACAAAGCTGAAATGACAAAATGGGCCGCCACCTAGAGAAAAAAGGTAAAAACACTTTGCACACACATACGTCTATGTCACTCGTTTGGTGGTCACGAATTATAGCCAAGATTGATACACACATTGGACAACAAGCACCCCTCATGGACTTGGTATTTAAAATATAACCACAAGGTAGAATTAAGGCAACTCAAATTATTTCCAATTTTTCCTTATAGATTTAAAAATAAAACTGGCTGCAATTTTCTTCTTATGATCTTGTCCCCGCCATGCCAACATTGAAAATGTACAAGTAAAGTCCTTTGATCGTCTTGACATGCGAGTCTCTTTCAATTTAAAATTCCCTTCCCCCATTGAATCAACTAATTATATAAATGGACATTCAAGTCAGTTCACGGTTTGATAATCATTTCACACAGGAAATCCTTTCACACACAAACTCGAAGGTTGTTCATAGTTTGTTTGTACATGAGTAGGCTACAGTTCACATTCACACCATGGTAATTGCTTACTGTTAACCCATATGCATGCCCTCATTAGACTTACGTGTGTGCAAAGTAAAACTTTTTTGGCCACTTTTCGCTACAATTTAAAACGGCCGCCATTTTGTTATTTGAGCTTTGTATTCCATTCACGCGGTTTTTACCAGGTTCTAACAATATATGGTAGTTAATAAATATCTTAAAAACGCGTATGTCCAAACTTTTGAGAAATTTGAGACAAAAGTGAAACTTTTTTTGCCACTATGTACATCACTTGCATTCTACTGCAGCGCAATGCAGTACTGACAACAAGTGAAAATTATTTTAACTGGCATGCATATAGGATGCAGTTGGGTGCAGTACACCAATTGTACGGCAATCCTTCGCAAGTTTATTGCAACGTACTGCAACCTGTGACATGGGTGACCTCCAATAAAGATTAGGAATGCAGCGAGAAGTGACAGAAACAGTAAATTATAGCGGATTGTCCTCGAGTTCCCCTGCTTTTTGTGCACTGGACAAGGGTGGACATACAACAAACATTAATTCAACATTGCGCCACCTAAGACTCCTTGTATACAAGGCATGACGAAAGAAAATCAATCAAGCCTATACGGAAAAAGCAGTAAAACCCATTATAATTGAGAATGTGGGAGTTTCACGCATATTGATTTTTGCCTAGTCCATTTGCACACTACATGGGAGAGGTTAAGACCTCAGAGTAAATTACTGCACAGCCGTGCAGGGGATAATGAACGGACCTTAGCCAATCAAGCATATGGTATATTTTTGTTTCGCAGCGGTCACACAATCAGAAATGAGTTCCCTCGGCATGAGGCTAGTTCGATACAGTAAACATAAAAAAACAAGGCTTGGAAGGAGATTATGAACATGTGACCAAATTATTGCTATCTGTTCCTGTAATGACAGGTGGCAGCGTAAGCACTCAGACCACATGTGACATGCGTCATTTTTTTTTTATAAGTATGGAAAGAAAGACCATGTCAAAATTGCAGATTCCTTTGGCAGTAAGCAATCTCTCATAAAAGGAGTGTATACCAATGATGCAGGCAAGTTAGGAATATTATGTTGGCAATCACTCTGATTTCAATTCAGCCACGTAGCCAGTGAGTAATTGTTTCCAAATTTTTCAGTAATAGCACCGGCTTATATATTAATGATATTCAACGACACGAAACAGGCTCAGTGCACCCATTGGATTACACGCTTATTCTGTCAGAGTATAAAATGTGTGATAACGGCCTATAAAGCGTGTAATCCAATGGGCGCACTGAGCCTGTTTCGTTTTGCTTCGTTTCGTCGAATATACTAAGCCATGGCACACCATCATTAGTGGGCGAAATATTTGGTAAAATAGAAAAGCTATAAATTCATGTTGAACAATGCATCAAAATGTTGTGTAATTTAAAGGTTCATTAGGAGGCACTTACCTTTTCAATACTTGATCCACAGGTAGTAATAGACTTTCAGTTATTCTGTTGTCCAACTACATATCTTTTTAATCATTGCCTGTCCGAAAAATTAGCGTAAAAACATCTGGAAAACCAGGCGACTTAAGTGTGGATTTGTTGTGATCAAACCATTGCTCCCATAGTATTGTATAAATTGGAAATGACGGTCAAAGATCAGAATGAGTCCCATCTTTGCTGTTATGGCCCGTATAGCTACATGCACACACTAATGTATTGCCGGTTAGAATGAGGATTTACAATCATGTGACTGAATGTTCGTGACATTTCCGCTGTTAGCTCCGAACTTTTCGCTGCGGCATTTCCATTGACAGCGTTCTAATACATGGTTTGGCCGCCATTTTTATAAACCAAACCAGGTGAGTAACTGACACGGGCAATTAAAAAATTGATGATTTCTTCTTTGGCAGTAAGGGAGCGTTCATAAAACGAGGTGAAACTGTGGCCCGTTATTAATCTCTGTGATATCGGTAAGTTGAAAATGTATATTTCTATAGACACTTCGGATTTTTTGTAACCTCTGATTTCACCAGTTTATTATTGTTTGTTTAGTAGTATACTGCCCACATCTCAATGGTGTAGACCCAAGTAGTTCTGCCTAACATTTATAACTCCACATTGTCTTAACATGTTGTCATTAACGGAATGTGAAGTTATGCAAAAACACATGGAATACCTTTCACATGTTACCTACCGCAAATTTTGAATCTCAAAATCCCTCAAAATGTACGGTGTATATCCCTGTTTTCACTATCAAACACAACTTGAGATCCTATATAATGCGATGTACATATGTGAAAACAACTTAAAAGATTAGAAATAAAAATTTGAAGAGAAGAAAATTGACGACTACAACATTTCTTGGCTGAGAAAGGTGTTCTCGGAAAATATGGATTTCTAATTGTTTTTAGACAAATTGAGGGAAACTATTCAAAAGGTAATCTATTATCTAAGGAACATTAATCAACTCGATTCTGATGCTTTTGATAGTTGTTTCATCTGCAGTCTGCCAAAGGGTGGATATTTTTGAAATGGCCTGCTTATTGCTGGTAACAGGGGAAGGTATATTCCATGTGGTTTTGCATAAACTTCACATCCGTTAATGACAAATGTTAAGGACATAATGTGGAGTTTGCTTAGGCAGAACTAAGTCCCAAGGGGGCTAAACCGGGGCTACAAAAACCTGGTGGAGATGGATACCAAATATACTACATCATCTGGTTGAGACCCTAGTCCTGCTGAGCATGTGCTACGTACAGGTATGTACAATATATGCCAAAATAGGGTGTAAATGATATGACAAAATTTTTGTCTCACATTCTCCAATAATTTTCACGGATTCATGTGAATGAAATATTACCCAATTCCCTTGAAAGTATTCCTTTTGAGCTTATCAACAAACAGGATAGTTGTAAATATCTTCATCAACTTTTTATGAAGTGAAAGTTAATGAAATGTCAAGACTTTGTACGCTAAGATTTGACCGAGTGACTAAGACTTCATGATTTTGGTATTGCCAGGTGTTACTGAAAGCTTTAGCTTGTATGTTAAAATTGGATATGAATGTGCTAAAGGTGAGAAGAGTGTTAGCGAAAGCACCGGTGTATGTATGAAAAAAAGGAGTGGGGTGACATGTTGTCAGTGGTCGAAATTGAAGGCTACACAAAAAAATGTCATAGCTGATACACATAATGTTTTGGGACTTTCACATATAGAATGTTAAAGTCACTGTAAGAACACTTCATGTGAAAGTCCCAATTCTTGGGGATATGTGAGAACACACAATGCTACAACCAAGATGATGAGGTGCCAGAATTAGACTAAGTTAGCATGTTAGGTAGCAGATCAATTTTTTTCCAATAGTAATAGTATACTCTAGAATGATATCCTTAACGAGACTCAAGAAAATACCTCTATAAGTCAGAATTACGGAAAAGAAATATTTAACAAAAATAAAAAAGATAACAAACTAATTAGTTTTGTCTCAAATTGAGAGTGACTTACATTTTCTTAATAAGTGTAACTAGAATTTTGCAGTCCTCAGCTTTTGCACTCACTCTATTCAAAGAATATATTAAGCTGTGGGCCCCTCCATAAAAAAACTTAACATTTTATAGTAGATTCAACTCATTGTGTCACCTGTACTTTTCCAAAGGCATGCTGGCAGAATGAGGGGATGTTCATGGATGGAAATTAAAATTCCATGCTTCTAAATCTATTGAAACATTGTAGTCCTATGCTCGCAGAGAAAAATCAATTATGTAAGTAATCAAAATCACTCGATCAATGTAACCACATAGCTTCTTAACTCTCGAAAACATTCGATATCGTATTTGATCGTAGTGAACGTACTCACTTTGAGGCATGAGTGCCCGTTTTGGATAATAGGGAAACACAAAAGCACTTTGTATTCCTCTGCATACATGAAAGGAGAGATTATCTTAGTTCGTTTCATGAAGCAGGTGAACGAGCCACATATTCTGCTCATTCCCAACTAATCAACGCTGGCCAAACTTTCTGCAGGTGACACAATGGTTGGAATCTACTATCATGACTATAGCCCGAGTTGACTCTGGCTTTTTCGTAGATAGCCCTACTATTGAGTAGGTACGGACGACGTGCACCGCTACGGAAGGACTATAATGACTATAGTGACCATACACACATGTACACACGCACAATTGCAAAGTGGTCCTGCCACCAGCTATGATGGCGGCCCACATTAAGAGAGATCACTTATGAGAGAGCTAATGAGTGAGCTGAATGTGAGTCGGTAATGAAGAATCAACAACTCCATGACTCCGGCAATAAGAATGATTTCAACATATTTTAATTTTGCAAAAAACAAAAAGCAACCCCCACGCTGCACGACGGCACAAACATGAAATTGCAATCATATCTTAGTATAATCACCGGTGCTTACATCAACATTGTGATAATTTTGGCTGGAGTAAAAATTCGGCTCTAACGCCTTGACTGATTAAGTTTTTCTTTGGCGGCACATTCGTTGGTTCGTCTTTCGTCAGCCGAGCGAGCATTAATTTTGAACATTGCCTGTGTTGTTAGTCCATCTTGACTTTTCTAAAATCAAGCTAGTAGAAATCCTGGGCTAACAAGATATTGCAAAAACAGCAGATTTTGAGACCAAATCCTCTGCTTATTGTGTGGATAGTAAAATCAGAACTTGTTTACGAAAACATAAGAACAACAGCAGTTGACTTTATCAAAGTTGCAGAATTCGTAGGACAAAATGGGATTCCTAATTGCACAAAGTCAATCTGATCTTTAATCAGGGTCAACGCCTTTATCCCGTAACTTACGTCAAACGTGGAAAAAACGCCGTATCAAACTGGTCAAAATTAGATTTCATGGCCACATGTAATTATGACGCACCATAGTCTTTCAGGGTGGAGTTATTATCTGGTCTACAATATGGTTCACACAGGGGCATGCTTTTGTTTAGTCTTGTCAAAGATTCGGTTTTAAAGTAGTCGTGGGATGGGGGGGAGGTGGGGGAAAACTCGAGATGTGTTGCAGAAACCGAGGCTTGAAAAATTCACCCAGCTTTGAGCCTACGAGCAAGTCACCGGACTTAAGGTGATTCGGGTACGCCCACTTGTAGTGTGATTGACATTTCATCAATCAAATCCAATCCTGGGACCCTCACGGACAACTGCAAGTATTTACCCTTGCGCCGCGCGCGGTGAATGGATTGAAATAAAACTACCACGGCGTCGTGGCCGAGGGGTGACAATGTATGCTGCGGATCGGATGAGATATAAAGAGCACCATTTGATACTGATTTAGATCTATCAAAGCATCCATATTTGCTTTATTTCCAGTTGTCAGAGAATACATATTCCCGCTAGTATAAATACTAACCAAAAAAAATCACTTTGTTTTTAACCCCTTTTTTTTTTTCTCACGTCTATTTCATATAAATCTTTCCGTCTTGCTTCTGTTCCCTTCCACCGTTCATATAATCTTTTTATACAAACATCCTTCTTCTCCCCCGTTTTTCTAGATTCCTTTTTGACATTTTTACATGTTTTCGTTCTCCTTTTTTCCTGCTGGTCGTGTTTTTGCTAACAACCACCCTCTTTCCCTTTTTCAGGCCATGTTGACCCTTCCCCTTTCTTTTTACTCTCTCAAATCTCCGTTTTTAACCTCTTTTCTTTTTTCATATAGCTTCTTTACTTCCCAACTTCTCGCTTTCGCCCATCTCATATTCCCATCCCCTTTAAATATATCATCACATGCATATGACATCCTTTCCCCTCGTCTTCAAGATTTCCTCTTTTGACATCTATTCTCCTTTTGTTGTCCTGCTCTTGTTCGTGTTTTTTCTCACCAAACCACCCTCTTTCCCTTCTCAGTCCAGTGATACCTTCCCCTTTCTCAATATCCTGTGTTAACCCTCTCTGATTTCCTATAGTTTCCTTTTTTTACTTCCCACTTTATGCCATTTAGTCTAATCCCTTTGGTCTACGAGCCATTGGACTCCTTTCATTTTGGTCAAAACCCATAAAGTCGAATACTAAATTTGTTAATAACCATTAGTCTAAACCATTTATATACAACAGATGTTCTAATATTCATTGGGTTAATGTCCATCTAATCTAATGCCCATTTGTCTATTCCACAGTTGGTCTAATAAACACCAAAAACGTTTGTCTAATTCCCATTTGGTCTACATATCCATGCTAGTCTAATATCCAATTTGTCTAATATCAATTTGGTATAATATTCATGTGGTCTAATACCCAATTGGTCGATAGCCATCTGGTCTAATTCCATCGGGTCTAATATCAATTTGGGCTAATATCCCATTGTCTCAATCCATTTGGTCTAATTACCATTTAGTCTATGTTCCATTTGGCTAATTATCCATTTGGATAATATCCACTTGTCTTAAAAATCCACTGGACTTCTATCTATGATTTATATTATATTAGTCTAATAAAACTCAATTTGGTCTAAGATCCATTTGGTGTTAAATCCCAACATAACGGATCCTTTAAACGTTGATTTAAATATTAAACAAAAATGGATATTTTATAGACCAAATAGACATTAAACCCCCCAAAAGGAAAAGGGTATTAGGACCAAATGAATATAGAATATAGATCATATGGATATTAGACCAGATGGATATTGGACTAAATTGGACATTACACCCAATGGGCATTAGAACAAATGGGTATTAGGACCAAATGAATATTATATTAGACATAGCGGAATAAGTAGACTGAATGCATATTTAGACGATATGGGATATAGACCAGATGATTATGACAGATGGATATCCCCCCTAGCCCCCCCAAAGAGTGTTAACCAGAATGGATATTAGACACAGTGGATATGAGACCAGATGAGTATGTAGACCAATTGCCATTAGGACCAATTTGGAATAGGGATATAGACGATATGAGTTATGAATATTAGACTGCATGCTATTTTAAATAAATGGGTGTTATTGCCAAAGGGTTATATACTAGATGGTATAGGACAAAAATGTATTGTGACCAATTGAAGTTAGACAAAAATGGCCAGTTAGACCAATTGGATAGACCAAATGGCAAGTCACCGATTTTCACAATGGTTTTAAATCATGTCAAAAAATAGAGAAAAATTATTGGTCAAAGAAAGGGGGCTTTTAAATGATAGTACTGATTGGAAAATGTCTTAAGATAATCGATACACCTCAGTTATGTAAACAAAAGACATTTTTTTCATAATAAGGACCAAAAAAAACACTCACATCACAACAACAAAAACAAACAAACAAATCTCGTGTCTTCACTAAGTTTTATTATCATTATAAGGCGTATACCCCTCCTGTTTTTATTGAAACATAAATTTGTTCAAGACGAGAAATTTAAGTTTGAATAAGAAGTGCGCTGTTCTCTAATATTTTCGATTGGGCGATTGGAAATATAAAGTCATATATGAAAACCAGATTACTCGATAATACCCACTTTCAAGCAAAGATCAAGGTATAAACCTAGGGCCGTAAGAAGGATTATTGGTTGCTGAAGGGGGGAAGGGGGGCGGAACCGGAACTTCGAAAAAGTGACCTTTTTGTAAAAGGGACCCAAACACCCTTAAAATGGGTATTTTTTGGGAACGTTTTAACATTTTATCACCAAAAAGTGGACTTTTGTGTCAAAATTCGCCAAATTTGAACCTTTTATCAAATACTCCGCAAAAAAGGGACATTTTGCCAATTTTGTGGATTTTTTTTGGAGGGGGGTGCGGAGGGCCGCCACCCCGCACCCCCCCCCCCCCCCTGGCGTACCGCGGCCCTGGAGTATAAACACTGTATTGTGGTGCTTGCCATATAATCGGCGTCGCCAATCACTTATTTCTAGGGAAATCATGTGATGGGAAAAATAACAACTGAGCAGAGATGGGAAAATACTAAATTTTTCAAATTGAAAAAAATGTTGTCCCCAAAAAATAGGTTTCATTAAAGGCTGAATCAAATGTTTGGCAACCTTAACCTTCACCCTCTAACCATTAACTTAAACCCTAACCAACCCTAAACCATAATCTAAACCCTAACACCTAATCCTATAACCCTTGAAACTAAAACTTATCTTATCATAAATTGTTGCTCACAAATCAATTGTTTCTTTAACCAATTGGAAATAGCTAAACAATTTATGAAATTCGGAATATAAAGAACACGGTATCTGGTTTCGGAATAGCGAACCCTTAGCTTACTCGGAAAAAGAACCTTTTTAATAATCTGAATAACCAAACTTCTTGTTTTGAATTCGGAATTGCTTAACCCTTTTTAAGTTCCGGACTAGCGAACCCTTTTGAAAATTCGGAATGTATAGCGAACCTCTTTTTAGTTTATGAATAGCGAACCTATTTTCGGAATAGTGAGATGAACCCTTTTAAGGATTCGGGAAAAGCGAATGCTAATAAAAAAAAAGCGTGTTCGGAATATAACGGGTTAATTAAGGGTAATTAATTATTTAAATACAATTTTATGAAGATTTTACAAGTGGTGGTAGAAGTCTTAAAAAAAATTTTCATTAATATTTAATGACCCACTGTTGAGAGTATTTCTTTATTTACTAAAGTGATTAGGAATGGTTTCCGTAATGATATATTCCACTATACAATTAACATCTGTTAGTGGAATATAATCTACGAATTGGAAGATATTAGAGGAACAGGGATTTTGAAACTGGAAAGACATATACACGGTTAAAAAATTTCCGTAATTTACGGAAATTTTTGGCAGCAGTCATTTCAGTAATTTTTAGCGGTAAAATGTACAGAAAAATTTCTGTCAATTGAACGGACATTTGACAGTAATTTTACAGAAATTTGTCTCATATTATGGAAAAAGGTGTATTTTAACAGAATTTTCCCGTAATTTAAAATTACGGAACAAAAAACAAAAAAAGTCCGGACATATTGCTGCCAGAAATTTTGTGAAATATTCCGTAAATTTACATTTGTTATGTTTTTTGTTTTTTATTTTTATTGTTTTTGGTAAAACTAATTTCCGTAAACTTTACGGATAATCTGTTTTCTTAATTACGGAAATTTTTAACATGGAGATGTATAGAATCAACTACTCTTGGACTATTGTGACCAATTGGCTCAGTGGTTAAAGTAAGTCGGATAGAAACGAAGTCCCAGGGTGAAATACTGGATGGTTTCCGTGAAATTTTTCACTGACTAATTGGTGTTGTGGGTAGAGAGAAGTCTAAATTCTCATGTAAAACATGATTTGTTTTAAAAATTGAGGGTGCCCTCGTAAAATCTATGAGTCCGCCTTGAATTATCAGAAAACGGCTGGTGAAAATTGCAGTCAGAAACCGAGGTTCTAATTAAAAATAAAAAGCCAGGTCATGGATTTTAAGATAAATTTTGTTTTTTTAAAAAATTCCCATTTATTTTAAAAAAAAAGGTTTCAACTAGAACTGAATCCGAAAAAAATGATGTTTTTTCTTTCACAAAAGTTTATCGATTCGGAAAAAACTTGAGTTTTTAAAGCGGAAACACCATACAGCAGAATGAACTGGGGTTAAATTGAGTGTTTTTTAATTAAAAATTAAATGAACATCAGCAAAAGAAAACAACCGATAACAACCAACAAAAACCCAGGTTTTCGATTGAAACCCGTCCATTCCAAAAACATTCATGGTAATATTAATCCCACATGTTTGAGCTATGTCTTTATGTTACTAAATTGATTTCGGAATTGGTTCCGTAATGATTATATTCACTAACAATTAAATGTTAGTGGAATATAATCATACGGAATTGAAGATATTAGGAGGAACAGGCGTTGAACTGAGACCTAACACTGTTAAAAAAATTTCCGTAAATTTACGGAAATTTTGGCAGCATCATTTCCAGTCATTTTAGGGCGAAATTTACAGAAAGTTTTGTCAATTAACGGAAATTTGACAGTAATTTTTACAGAATAATTTGTCTCAATATATGGAAAAAATGTGTATTTTAACAGAATTTTTAATTTCCGTAATTTTTAAATTACGGAACAAAAAAAAGTCGGAATATTGCTGCCAGAAATTTTGAAATATTTCCGTAAATTAACATTTTTTATGTTTTTGTTTTTTATTTTTATGTTTTGTAAAACATATTTTCAGTAAATTACGGGAAAATCTGTTTTCTTAATTACGGAAATTTTTAACAGTGTAGATATAATAATCAACTACTCTTGACTATCTGAATCATTGGCTCAGATTGGTAAAAGCATCGGAGTAGTAAAACGAGGTCCCAGGTTCAAAAACTGGATGGTCAGTGAATTTTCACTGACTATATGGTGTGTGGTAGAAGTCTAAAAATTCTTCATGTAAAACATGGATTTGTTTTAAAATTGAGGGTGCCCTCGTAAAATCTCTGAGTCAGATAATTATCAGAAGTGGTGAAATTGCAGGAGTCAGAAACCGAGGTTCTAATTTAAAAATAAAAGACGGATGGATAAGAATAAAAAAATTACATTTTTATTTACAAAAAGGTTTTAAACTAGACTGAATCAGAAAAAGATGTTTTTTCTTTCAAAAAAAGTTTATCGATTCGGAAAAACTTGAGTTTTAAAGCGGAAAAACAATACATCAGAATTGAACTGGGTTAAATTGAGTGTTTAATTAAAAATAAATTAACAAAGCAAAGAAACAACGATAAAACAACAAAACCCAGGTTTTCGATTGAAACACGTTCGATTCCAAAAACATTCAAAACCCCACTAGAGCCAATTAGCCTATGTGATACACTGTTAAAAATTTCCGTTAAATTAAGAAACAGATTTTCCGTAATGTACGGAAAAATCTGTTTTGGAAAACAATCAAATAAAAACAAAAAACATTAAAAAATAGCATAAAAAATGTTAATTTTTTACGGGGTAATTATTCAAACAAATTTCTGGCAGCATATTTCCGGACTTTTTTTTCTGGTTCCGTAAGTGTAAATCCGGAAAAATTCTGTTAAAATACAGATTTTTTCCATAATATGAGACAAATTTCTGTAAAATTACTGTCAAGGTTCCGTTAATGACAGAATTTCCTTGTAAATTACCATAAAAATGACTGGAAATACTGCTGCCAGAAATTTCCGTAAATTACGGGACAGTTTTTTAACAGTGTATTTAGTTGGTGGTGCAATCTACTTCGAAACACTTTAGTTAAGTATCCACAACCAGGTTAAGCTGCAACGAGAGATTTTGTGGCCCACCCAAATAGTGTGTCATAATAGGAAATTTCATATAGATTAGCACTCAATAGATTCCTTACCTTGTATTTTGGATTTCACTGTTAAAAATTTCCGTAATTAAGAAACAGCATTTCCGTAAATTTACGGGAAAAAATCTGTTTGAGAAGAAAACAAATAAAAATAAAAAAAAACATAAAAAATAGCTAAAAATGTTAAGTTACGGAAATATTTCAAAAATTATGGCAGCAATATTTCCTTTTTTTTTGGTTCGTTAATTTTAAATTACGGAAAAATTCTGTTTTAAAATACATATTTTTTTCCCTTAATTGAGACAAAATTTCTTGTAAAATACTGTCAAAGTTCCGTAATTGACAGAAATTTCTGTTAAAAATTACCTAAATTAAACCCGACTGGAAATTATGCTGCCAGAAATTTCCGTAAATTACGGACATTTTTTTAACAGTGTTGGCTACAGAAATGTCTAAAAGAGAACAAAAGCGATTTGGTTCGCTTATTCAGTATAAACATAGGCTGATTTCGTATTTGCATTCCTATACAAATTAGAAATTTCAACAATTTTTGTACCAAAGAAACATTTCGGATTAATCCTTTCATTGGGGAACATCTTTGATGGAAGCTTTACATCAGGGCAAAACCAGTTACTTTCATTTTTTAGGGACACCCGGTATGTGAAATCTCTTTGTTGCACCTTAAAGATATCACTTGTTCCAAATTTGCGTTAGAAAAAGCTATTTATTGCTGTAAATAACAGGTTTTGATTAGAAACCCCAGAAAAATCAAGTTGACGATTTATTGTGGAATTCGCATCCACCACTTGTGAAAAGGAAGAGACTCTTTTAAGGGGTTTGACGCATCGAATGAAAGCTTTTTTCTTATTCGAATTTTATTCTCGAACTTAAAATGAATAAAAAAAATAAATGCGGCATTTGTTAAAAATTTGAAATTATGAAGTGAGAAACTACAGTTCGATCTATGGTTAACGATACTATTATGCAATCTGTGTCGCCTAATGTCATAAACTGATCATTAGACGAACAAGTTTAGTGAATAGATGACACAAAATCTACGATAAACCACTTAAACCGATGAGGTTTACAAACTTTATCTAAAAAATTGAAAACACACATTTGTCATATGACGGGTAAAGCTCACAGCATAGCAAATAACAAAAATAGGCCTAAAATCCCATCGAAAAATATGTTGAATCCACGTTTTTAAAATTAAAATGCCTTTGTAAATGATGAACTGATTGTATTAGATGTGGATTACAAGAATGACAAAAGAATAATATGAGTTCATTAGTTCATTACTCGAAAAAAAAAAACCAAAATGTTCACCCACAAAAAAAAAAAAACCAATTTCACGTAATCAGTTAAAAAAAACACTGACAGGTAATTTTCAAAATTGCGATTTGAATTTTTAACAAAAAATATAGGAATTGTCATTTTTGTTCACTGTCATATTAACTTACTTTTCGAGTCAAGTAGAAAAAAAATAGATTGATCAACTTGCACACTTAAAACAATGGGGGCCCAATATAAACCTTTTATCTGCGTCACTTTTAGTGACACTATAGTCGGGGTTGAATCAACCATCACGTTCGGTTTTTTTTTCTGTTTTTTAACATCAATTTAAATGGCGCTCGAATGGGTCAATTTCAACTGACCCTAAATATAGTCAGCTTTGACCGAAAGGAGGTAGTTGAAATCACCTCTTTTGGCTTACTTTGTTCTGTCAAGATTTTTTTGGCATCCTGATTAACCAAATGACTATAACATATAGTAATTTTTATATTAAAATATATAGTTATGTTGACCCCTAAAGTGTTATTTTTCAAAAAACATTATGACCCCCAATATAGGGCTAGCCTTCATTTTAACCCCACCGGGTTATTTTTAACCACATCAAATTTTACTTTAAAAAAAAAAAATTTCCGTAAAAAATTAAGAAAACAGATGTTTCTTCGTTAAAATTACGGAAAATCTGTTTTAGAAAACAATAAGAATAAAAAACAAAAAAACTAAAAAATGTTGAATTTACGGAAATATTTCACAAATTTCTGGCAGCAATATTTCCCGGAATTTTTTTTTGGGTCCGTATTTTAAATTACGGAAAAATTCTGTTTAAAATCACCTTTTTTTTACCGTAATATGAGACAAATTCTGTATAGATGACTGTTAAAAATTACGTTAAATTGACAGAATTTCTGTAAATTTCCCTAAAAATGACTGGAAATACTGCTGCAGAAATTTCCGTAAATTTACGGAAATTTTTTTAAAGTGCAGATCAGTGGGTCAAGTGACTTCTTTCCAATTTTGCCTCAGTTGGTTCTAATTTTGACAGCAGCCCGCGGTGGTCAAGACCACCCCTGATTAGATTTATTTGAGGTTGGTCGTAAAAAACGCATCAGGCATAAGAGCATACGACTGCATAAGCATAATAATAACCGAATATACGGGGAGAATATATAAGCGCAAGAGTCATAAGCGCATAAGAGCATAAACTGCATGACCAGGAATAAGCACATAAGCCTGACAATGAGCAGCATGACCAAAGATAACCGTATGTACAGAATAAGCGTCATAAGGCATAAGCGATAAGAGCAAAGGTTGCATAAGCAGGAATTTAGGAATAAACCATATAGACGGCACATAGAGCATAAGGATTGGCATACAGAAAAATCGGCGCATAAGAGCAAAGAATGCATAAGCATGAAAATATGGACCGTACCACGGCGGAAAAAAAAGGCATAATGACTGCATAAGTATAAGAGATAACCCGTATATATGGAGCATAAGAGATAAGAGTGCATAACCGACCGGAGACAACTAAAGCTAGGGCAATATAGAACTGTGAGGGAAAGATAGCAGAAGTGGGTGAAACATAATTACAAGTGTAATGTCTGAGTTTCTCTGTCTGAGATAAGTAAAATATTGTCAATATGTTGACGATTTAAAATCATTTCCCCCTGTGACTAAAGGTTCACAGTTACTTTTATTTTGCCTGGAAACTTTGTAGAAGCAGTAGTGGGTCCTCTAGAATCTGGGTAATTTACTCTTCAGCTAATTTGAATAATTAATCTACCTTTCACATTTTTTTGTCTAATTAGGATTGCAAATATTCATAGCATTGCGGAGATAAAATTACATAGATTCTGGCAGGACACTAGATAATATACTTTGGCCAAGTTTCAGAGGAAACTTCTGCACAAATAAAAGTAGGCCCTATAGCCCACTTTGTGATAAAATGATAGAAAGTTTGATTTGTTACTGTGGTGAATTGAAAACCATTTGTCCGATAAGATCTAATATCTACACACTACCTTTTAATTGAAATACAGCAATTTTGTAAAGATAGAAACTGCTCATGACCAATTAAAAGCCATATAGCGACAGTAATTCCGAGCGGGGGGGCGGGGGGGGTGGAAGGGTGGAGGGATGGTTGGTGGGTGAGGGGTGGAGGAAGGGAGAAGGAAGAAGAGCGGAAGAAGGGAAGAAGTAGAGAGAGATAGATAGAAGAACGAAAGGAATCAAGATATAAACAAATAATAATTGAAATGAAATATAAAAACAGCGAAAAAAACCTAATAGGAATATATGGCGTATGCAAGTATTCAATATTGTCAGTAGGTTGGAATTTTTCAGGGGTGGTTCGCTGTGTGAACGTGGCATTTGATATACGGCAATAGTAAGATTGTAGGTTGAATAGTAGTATTTCCAAATCCAATTGTAATTTTCCGAGAGAAGTAGGACATTACAGCCTTACAAGCTTGCAGAAATAAAAGCGATTGGGTTCACTGAGGAGACCTTATTTTTTTTTGGAGTTTCCCCAGAAATGTTCAATATCAAAAGTGTTAAATGTCATGATTAATGCTGGGACATGTATTGACAACACACCCCCTATATAAAAATTGTGAAGGGGTGTGCGACCAGACGGGTCGATGACAAAAACCCCTCTATACATTTTTTTAGGGCATTTAGAGTTACAAAAAAATGGCCTATTTTGACGATTTTTTTTGTTGTTCTCGAAAATTTTGCAAATTTTGGACCATGTCTAAGGGTTTCTGCCTTCAAAAATCGGGTGATTTAACAGAGTGTTTCCTCTTCTTCTTTTCTAAATTGCAACCTTATCAAAGGATTTTTGGCAGAAATGGGACCAGGTATGTAATGTTTTTTTTTTTAAAAACAACCCATTTGGAGGCAATCCACGTATGCCTGACATGTCAGTATCCCCCTCCACCTCCCACGATATGCTCCGGATGTATGGGGTAAATCCCCGCCCCACTCCCGCCCCCCTCCCCCCCTATGCGTTTTACCACCATCGTGACGATTAATGATCCTATATAGGCTCCGTGGGGCTTATGGGTTTTACACTCTTATGCTTTCATGCGCTAAATGTTCCGTACATACCGTTATTCTTATGCTTAAATGCACACCTATGGTCTTATGCGCTTATGCCTACTCATCTACGCGGATTATTCTATGTTATGCACTCCTATGTTCTTATGCTCTTATGCGATTATATTGCGTATATACGTTTATCTTACGCTTATGCACGCTTATGCTATTATGTTCCGTATATACATTATCTTATGCGATTATGCACTCTTATGCGATTATGCTCTTATGCATGCAGTCTTATGCTCCGTAGATACGTTATCTTATGCTTATGCAACTCTTATCGATAATTGTTCCGTTTATACGGTTATTCTTATGCTATGCACTCTTATGCTCTATGCGCTTATGCTTATGCACTCCTATGCTCTTCTTCTCTTATGCTTATGCAGTCTTATGCTCTATGCGCTTATGCTTTACACCAACCGTTTATTTCGACCCCCTTATTTTTAAATAACTTATTGGTTGTTCCTATTTATGTCAATTGTGTTCTCTACTTGATGCGAAGCCTGGCACTTGCACATACACCCTTATCAAGTACCGTGGGAAACAAACTTGCGGTTTGATGGTGGAAGCAAAAATGCTGTTGCAAAGCCCAATGCTGTACGTAATATTGATGGTTATTCCACTAAAACCGGCGTTTTTTTGTTTATATCTTGGGAAGGAAATGATTTGAGGGCTCAAATTTCAGGACGACACTGAGAAAAAATACGGCGCGGTTCATCTGATATCAAAACGATATACTTCCCGGGTAAAACGGGGGGGGGGGTCCCAAAGGCGATCGTAACACGCACCTTTAAGTGGTGTAGGTTTTTCAACATTTTTTTTTTTCAAATCGAAGTTACAATGCGGTATATTGGAAATGGTCTGCCAATCCGTTGATGTTTTTTTTTCGTTTATCAAAGATATGGTGCACTGGCATTCAAAAATGAGTTATTTTCAATTAAATAATCGATTAACAAAAGTCAGTGTAGGCCTATTCGAGTTGAAAGAACAAGTTATTTTTCTCTAGATTTTCCACTGCTTTAGAAAAGGCTTTTATTTTCAAAACTGCGATTCACAAAACACGTGCAGGTTTTCAAGCAGAAACGCAGTTATAACCACTACAGGTCAAACTAGTTAGAGAAATTAAATCGAAAAAAATCGATACGAAAACACCAGTTTTTCGAGCAACAGGTGGAAGAATCTGCTTTGGAAATTGAGATTATTGATCCCAAAATGGATTTCGAGATGACAACCAGCCAGGCTTTCAGGGGTGGTTTGTTTTTATCCATAAAGAAACATTTGGTATTTGAAAAACTAAAAAGAAAGAATAGAATGTTTACGGCTTTATGGTGAATTCCCAACCAATAAAATAAAAAATAGGTGCAATTACAGCCATTTATCCACAATACCAATATAATTTTTTAACTTTCCCTCTACAAACTGTTTTTTTTTCGAAATACAGTATATAAAAGAATAAGCGTTACAATCAAAATAAAAATTTCGAATATCATTTTTTTCGCCATTGTATAACACTCTGTTGCGAACTATGAAGTCCGTAATTATGCAATCTGCATTGAAGTGGTATAGGCCATGGGGATTAGGAAAAGCCGTTATGGTAGTGAGGAGCCAATGCCTCAGCAACCCCCCCCCCCCCCCCAATCGACAAATACGTGTTCACTCTATTGTAAGATAATACAAAATATCATGGACAGAATCTACGTAGGGTGGAAACCCAAAATTTAGGTAAAATCGAACATTTTTTATTTTTTTGCGTCGTGGAATTTGATCATTGGTATTGACCCCCCTCCCCCCGTTTTCTATGTGTTGTATA
>JAMKCH010012764.1:0-44357 GCA_023653785.1 Ophioderma brevispina
CGTCCGTTTAGAACTCGAGTACGCGCAAGTACACCAGTTGCAAACTGCAAGCAAAGCAACAAACCAAACTATCGTTTTGCTTTGAGATTTGGCTAAATATTACTATAGAAAAATTTTCTGTCGACCTGGAAGAACTTTAAGTGTTTATAATTGTAATAATTATGTCCCATCAAATATACTCACAAAAAATTAATAAGTGTTCAAAAGGATTTTCGTGTTGAAGGGATTCAACATGTTATCCCAGAGTGGTTCATCACAATCAACAACTCTTACATCCAAGCGTCCAGCGTATTTTTATCCCGCTCGGGCGGCTAAATCCGCCCTCGCGGGATAAAAAGACGCGGACGCATGGATTCATCGTTGTTGAGTTGTGATTAACCACTCTCCAACTGTTTGGAATCCCTAATTCCACATCAACATTCAATGTTTGTCCTGAGATGAAGTCTTTGCATGGCAGAGTACACTTAAGACCAACTGACTTCAGACACACTACAAGGTAGAGGCTGAATCAGAGATCAACACAAAGAGTAGTAAGAGGATTCCACTTTTGGATATCAGACATCATTCGGCGATGTGTATAAAATCTTGCATGGCAGATTACATTAAGAAAAACAGTATTTACAGGCTTATTTCACTATATGCTCATCCACCAAGGAACCAGTTCAGTGTTTGTACTTGTACATAATTGACATGAACTGACCTTGTGTGATCTGTGTATCATATCATAACCCAAAACCAGGTGGTGTATTTTCTTAATACACTGGCGAATGGAAGGTAATGAACTGTGCCAGGAGGGAAGTGAGATTTTACTAGCTCATATGCTTCATGCATCAGTGGGAAGGATTTTTAATTGAGTGAGCATTTACTAGGGATGCAGTACTTCTGGAATGCCCTGTGCAAATTAAAATCTTAGTTTATTTCAAACTTCAATGATAAAAAACATTCCAAAACAAAAAACAGAAAGGGACATTATTTCTATATCCTTGGTCCTAACATGTTCATCCAATTTTGGCATGCACAATTAATTCCATAAATACCCAACAACTCTACGTCTCTGCTGGTACGAGAATGAGATTTCACAAAGGCCCCGGGAAAGACGTAAAGCATCCCACCCATAATTTAATAAGAAATACCTAAATACCACAAAATACCATCACCTGGACTGCCAAACCCCAAATACCAAGAACTGCAGTCACTAATGGTTTGTATGCAAATATGGGAAGTGTGCTACTGGAACCCAAAATATCACAAAATACCATAATGGAGTGCAAAGCATGATATTTGTGGTATTTGGGTGTTATGGGTTAGGGTTAATAGACCATTTGCACGATCCCCATAAATGCTCTCGTTTGGTGCCCATTTCCACCTGGAACTTGTACCAATGTCATTTTTACAAAAAATTTGTTGTCGTTTGCGTCGCCGATCAGTGCCTAAAATTACAATACAGTACCTTTTTTACGTGAAAGTTTAATCTTACAAAAATGTAGAGTAATAGCTAAGGAACAAAAAACAATCGAGGCACTGGGGTTGAAATTCACGACAAAACGTGATATTTTCAATCGTACTGTGGCCCTACTTGTCACCTGCGGACGATTATACCTATAGTGCAACGTCACGATAGGGTAAAGTTTTTTGGTATTACCGTCTCTCCTAACGTATGTTTTAGCCGCACTTGAGGCTGGTATATTTCCCGAGAAATGGGCACCGACCGAGAATGTATTTCGGGGATCTTTCAGAATGGTCCCTATTTAATGGATATCCCGGACACCCAAATCTACAAAATACACTAAGTCCTGAATGAGAAAATTCATAGTAAATGTGATTTGTCCACTAAAGGTATAGTCACACAAGAACAGGTCCCGACACACCACGTCCCGACACACAAGACCGCATTTTTTTCAAAATCTGCACAGTCTTGTTCAAACTTGCAAAATTGTACAACGCCGAGCATTTCAAAAAAAAAAAAATGCGACAGCATCATGGAAATAACAAGATCCACATGTTTAATTGGCGACGCCACTTGTTCAGTCCCCGATGAGTCGCCGACCTTAAACACGGCAACAAGGTTGTTACATTTCCTCTGTCAAGACTGCTCGTCTATTGGTCACCGAGTTGTTGACGTCAAGAAGTCCCGTTACATGAAGACAACCCGCGACGCGCCAACCCTCCCAACTACACAAGACCACTTTTCTTTCCATCGGCTGCAGTCTTGGTCAAATTACAAGACAAGAGATCTCACTCGTCGATCGTAAGTGATCAACATTCACTTGTTCAGTTCTCAATCAGTCGTCAGACCTAGCACGACAGCACAAGTTTTGCTGTCAATACTGCAAGTCGACGACTTACTTCTGTAGTCTCTGAGTTTAGTCGCCGATTCACCATGTCCAGTTGGCTTGCATTTGCTCTCCCGCTTGGAGCACTCATTGCCACCACTTCCAACTGCACACAACCAGCACTCAGGATTCGCGACAACTCATCGGCATTCTTCCAAACGTCTCATTTGTTAAAGCCGACCTTCCGCTTCCAACCCGCCACGATTTTTTTTAAGCTGCAATAAAATCGTGGTGGTTTTTGTAAATCCATCAATTCATTGAATTGATGGATTATGCTATCGAGAGCGGCATGTTTTAATATGTCGGCTCTTTTTGCGCAACTAGTCTGCCGTTTTAGTCCTTTCGCCCAAATCGGCAATTGTTCTGAGCTCGTGGGCCTTTCGCCGTAGGTTTTATTTTTGGAATTTTAGTGACGGTCAGTCCAGTTTGGGTAACTTGTTATATCTTTTTGTCACTTTTTTGGACATCATTTGATGCCGTGCTTGTCGGCCTTTCTTACTGAATGCTATTGGTTTTTATGTGTGCACCTATTAACCGGTTCTAGTGGGTTCTTCAGGCGATAAATGAAATTGTGATCGTGTTACATCTCTACCAAGGGCTTACCAGGACTGAGGTCAAACACAGTGCAGTTCATTTGACTTGAGTAGATTTTAGTGTAAACAAATTCCCCTGGATGGAGGTCGACCGACTAGAGATGACACAAAAGATGTTGTTTTACTTGAGATCAGACTTGAGTTATGTTTATAACTCGGGGTATTTTTGCAACCAAGTCTCAAAGACTTTCAGCAGAAGTATAATTTGCCTACTTTTAGTGGAGCAAAACTTCAAAAATATTAATTCCGAAAACCTTAGCAAATTTGGTATCTGGTATCGTCCTTTGCCAGAAGCAGCTTTTGTGTCGCCGCCTTGATGCAGGAGACACATAGGGATTCACTTTGTCCCTTTCGTCTGTTGTTGATGTCTGTTGTTGTGTTGTGAAAAAGGTTAACATTTGCTTATAATATCCTCATACTTTGATGGATTTTAAACCACTTCAGTCGTAAATGCAACATGGGATCCCGCATATGCTGATGGAGGTCAAAGGTCAGCTACCAAGGTCAAAGGTCAATGTGAGGTCAAGTTTTAATAGCTGAAATGTAAAGTGAACGCTCATTTGAAGGTTAAGTTCAATTAGAACCAAACTTGAATCGAGGTGGCAACATTGGATTCCTTCATATTTTAATGAGTCCAAAGATCACATCCCAAGGGTCAAGGGCCATGGGATGTCAAGTTGTAAGATAGGCTGAAAATGTTAAATTGAACCTAAATTGAAAATTTTAAGTTCAATTAGAACCAAACTTGAATCATTGGTGCACCATTGGGTCCTTCATATGTTAATGAGGTGCAAAGATCACATCCCAAGGTCAAATGGTCAAGGAGACCTATCATTACAAACCGCGACGCCAGGGCCCCGACACATGCGGTCCGAGGACCGATGTCTTTTTTCCCATTATGGCATTAATACCGACTATTCCATAGTTTATGGGATAGGATGGTGAAAATTTGGGTTTGTTGGTTGTTGCTTGTTGGTTTCGACGGCACGTTTAGAATTTTTTAGTTTATGTAATATTGGTTATATTTTTGGAGGTCTTTGAGACAATTTTGGTGTACTCTGATAAACCTTTTCTGGTTGTATTATGAAAGTTCTTGTTGCTGATTGCTGAGTCTCTCTATGTATACCATGCCCAGCGTGGCTGTTCCTCTAAAACGATGGTAAACACTTCGTTGACCGTTTTAAAGGCACCTTGAAACTGTTTGAAAACCAGTTCTGGAATTTATAGTGGGTCCTTGAACGTTGAAGGCCTTTAATAATTAGGTTTTCTAGATTAAATATTCGATCCTAATAATATGATAACAAAAGAGGGTATTCACTTCCGACAGCGGTGGGCATACTTAGGAATATTTTTAAGACCCTTACAACTTTGGGGGGGGGGATTACCATTTCGTTGCGAGTTGGGACACAAACACGCTTGCCTTACTTTTGACATGTTTTTGTGTCGACGGTGCTCCACGACATGATTGGCCTACATTCGTACTTTTACCTTGAAAAGCGTAAAATTGAACTAAGTGGCGGAAGCATATCCATACTAAGTGGAAATCTTTGGAACACCTCGCCAGAAATTAATTACTTTTGACTAGGATATCCTAAAAATTGTTCAACAAGAGTCAGCTATTTGTCCATAATAATCCTCTATTTTTTGATATAGGAGATTCCCTCAAAGTGGCCTGAAACATACGAAAATAATAGAGAATTAAAAAAAAACCCGTAAAACTCGACAATTTGCTCTGCTACCATCATGTCATGACCCCTCTGTATCCTTATTACTTGTGCAACCAAGCGTCATGTTTGCTTTAAAGAGATACATAAATCACATATTTTAAATCAAGCTTGCTGCAAATTACGATCATTGTAAGGCATTGCCGTGTGAACCTGGAGTGTGAATGTATCTGTTTAATGTACAGTTGCCGATTACCTTCAACACGTAGTCAAAGAACCATCTGACCCAAGTCTCATATTGAGTAATATAGAATGGCCTCTAATGACCCTATAGGGCCTTTGACCCGATTTTGTCAATCTACATAATAAAACACTGCTGAAACTAAAATGCTATGACACACTAAAGGAACCACTGGCCATGACTCATTGTTGGGGGGTATGCGCAGGAATGACCTAGATACCCATGTTCCTTTTTTACCTCCTACTGGCCCATGTGACCTTTGACCCCATTTGGTCAAAATCTATATTCCTAAAAAAATCAACTTTTTGGGTTTGTCCGGCTATGTTTTTCACCGTCCTTTTACATCCGGATAGGAGTTTTGGTGTGGTGGTAGAGTTCCGCCGTACGATTTTTTATGTCACATTTTTGAGGGGTCATTTTGGGTCAAAGTCATTCAGGGTATGTGAAAATGATGGTGGTGTTGATAGATAAAATAAAACGTATAACAAGTAAGAACATAAGTAACCATTCCTTAGGCGAAAAGATCATAATAGTCTTTGGTTTCTGACTAGTTTTTCTCCGACTTTGGATTGACCACACAGCAGATTTTTTATATTTAACCATTTAACTGCTATAGCTATGCTGTGTCTTAAATTATTAACCAATGACTCCATTGTGCAAAGGGATAGGCCTACAAGATAATGAACGTTTGTGATTTTCTGTTTTGCCTTTGGAGATGCTCCATCAAGGGCTATTAGTGCAAATGTGTTAGGTTATAATTATTTTAGGCCTGGTTGTGTACTTTTGTTCCCTCTGACAGTCCCTAAATGGGTCGTCCCCAACGCGGAGCCTGTTCAATTTTTTTCATGGGAAGCTTTATTGTTTAAGAGCTCATTCTCAGGGGTGGCATTTCATAGTTTTGTAGATGGCTTCGTTTTCAAGTTAGGAGCTTTAAAGTTGACGTTTTACTGTGGACTTTTCATTTCATAATTTTTTTTTTTAAATCTCCATATGTCTTAGTTCCTACTGACAGTTCCTTAATGGGAGCTGTCAATGGGCGAGCCCTGTCAATTTTTTTCGGGACAGCTTTATGTTAAAGAGCTCTCTCTCGTGATGCAGTTCATAACTATGTAGGTGGCTTCGTTTTCAAGTTACGAACCTTTAAATTGTCCTTCGAACTTTTTTCATGTCTTCTTTGAAAAAAATCCAATGGACTAAGTTCCTACGGACAGTCCTTAAATGTGGAAGCTTTCAATTGATCTTTATACAATAGCCATTGCTGTATCCCTCTTGAGGAGGTATTACACTGAAATGCTCGCTATTTTTTTTTTTAAAATCTCCCTGATTCTAATCAAATCTCCGATTCCAGATCAATCTCACTATTCCAAAATCGCAATGTTGGCAGCTCTGCAAAGGTCATCCAGGGTCGTTTTCGGGTAACTTAACCATGCTTTGACATATGGATATGAGTTTTGGTCATCTGTGGTAGAGGTTTTTGCCGTACTAGTTTTGTGGTCATGTTTTCGAGGGGTCATTTTGGGTTTAAGGTCATCCAGGGGTCCGTATCGTGTAACATGGCTGGCTTTGACATATGGATATGAGTTTTGGTATGGTGTGTAGAGTTTTCCCATACAAGTTTTGTGGACATTTTTTCGAGGGGTCATTTTGGGGTCAAAGGTCATCCAGGTCGTGATCGAGTAACGTGGCTGTACTTTGACGTCTGGATGAGGTTTGATATGGTGGTAGAGTTTGTGCCGTTACCGCTTTTGTGGTCACATTTTCGAGGGTCATGTTTGGTGGCCGGAAGTCATGTAGGGGTCACATTGGGTAACTTGGCTGTGTTTTCATCCCCATGCTTTGACGTAGGGATATGAAGCACCCAGGGTGCTAATTAGTCGACAACGACCTATTTCTGTTCTGAAACATTCCAGTATACTCTTCTAGCGGGTATACTCAGTTAGCGAAGACCCACGCGCGCGGCTCCACACTAGTCTCTACAATTTCTGCAAATAAGTACAGTGCCACCAACATGCCGCAAAGGCACTTGTAGGACTTATATAGGTAGTACATTTTGACCTAAATGACCTTTGGCCCACATCAACCTTGCACATTATATATTATACCGGTGGTCTGTCTTTCACTGTTTCCCTGTCTGTCTGACATGCAATATGTTCTCTGAGAACGAGGATTGCACCTTCCTGCAACTTGTGGTGTTGTAGCCTTGACCTACGGAAAAAAAAAAAAAAAGAAGACCGAGTCTGATTGGTTTGTGGAGCAAAGGTCTCATGGGTCATCAACGTCAAGTAGCTCCATGGGGTACTTTGGTGTATTCATGCGAAACTTGGTGGGCGGGGTCGATTGTTGATGATGAAAATTTAAAGGTCATGGCAAGGTCATCATGGTCATTCAAGGTCAAAGGAACCTCAAAACCGAGGGTCATTCTAGCCAGGGAATCGCCAACACAGGTGAAATAGCCAAATCCGAGGATCGCCTAGTAAAAATACTTTAACGAACACAGGTCCCAGAACTCGTATGGTATGAACAGAATGACCTCTTATGGCCCATATGCCCTTTTGACCTCCAATGCCCCTACTTGACCTTTTGACCCCCAAAATATCTAAACATTCTTCTTCCAATTTAAGTTGTATAGCCACCAAACTTCCTCAAGATAACCACTGGCCAAGACCCAGGCTATATATGTCAATTGACCCTGAAAACCCACATGACCTATGACCCCACAACTACACATGCCCTAACATCCCAATTGATGGATTACTGCCACATTGATGCACTCGTTTCAACACTTGTGTGCACATGCTCCGCGACCCCACAGACTGCCAGACGACTCTACAGGACAGTCCCAAACTACCGTGTAAAAAGGAAAATTACTCACTTTTCAAAAAAATGGCCAATCGGCACCAAAAGTCTTGAACATTCTGGAGCCTTTTCTAGCAATAATGGGTAGACTACAGACGACTGCACAAACATGCCCTGACCTTGCCAGAACTACACATGAAAAGAAAAACTGCTCAGATTTTTTCGAAAAATGGGCAATCGGCAACCAGTCTGGAGAGTCTGGAAGTGGTTTTCTTGCAAAAATCGGCTGTTGACTGAGCCTTTTAACAAAACCACACATAAGGCAACCAAATGGTTTGGTTCCTGCCACTTCCACTTGTGGCATACCATAGGGTACCATCGGCCTGGTCTAAAAGGAAACTGTTGGATAACCCACCTCAATCTTCCCCTTGCCTGCATATTCCATCCTTGCTCCCAGGACAGGAAAAAATCCATTCCATTTTATTGTTAATTTGTGTGATTATTGAGCTTATTTCAACATTCATCCCTGCAATTGTGGCGATTATGCCAAACATCGCTTGTTTTCTAAAATTTGCGTGGCCGATGCTATTGCAAGCTTAATTTTTTAACAATATGCCTGATTTAAAGGTAATTCAAATTCAGTATGAAATTCAGAAGGTATTAGTGAATGAACTTTTAGATATTGGTGTGATATCAAAAGAAACTTCATCCAAGATGATTTTCAAAAAATCGCCAAATGTTAACTGTAAAAAATAGTACCAGTAGGGGTCTTTTCCGGACTTTTTCAATGTGAATCAAGGCCTCCATGCAAAGGCATTGACTCTGAGCAAGGGTAGCACAGATGTGTCAAGTATAACACACATAACAGGTTTGTACTTCACTTGGTTATAATGAGGAGATTGATGACCTCTTTTAACGTTCCAATTTTGATATAAAAATGGGTCAGGAATTCGCAGAATTCCCCAGTGTGGTCACAGCAGATGTATGTCTTAGATGTAATTGCTTGATTGTGTATGTAACAGAGTTGTCATTGTTAAGGGAAAAACAGTGTTGTCAATTAGTGTAAATACACACTAAAAGTTAGTATAGTTGCATATAGTATTATTTTTACTTAGTGACTTTTTAAGCTATTTTAATTAATTGCTATATAGAGTTAACAATTTTGTGTGCCTGCAACGAATACAGGAGTAGTAATTTGCTGGAGTCAATGAATCATGATGTACAATGTTGTTAACTGTTATTCAGGGCAAAAATGTAGTGACATTTAATTCATTTTTAGCAAAATGTGCCCATAGGCTACTAGAGTGAGAACACACAATAATTTTAGAAATTAGTATTCCCAGGGTTGCGCCACCTTAGTCCTTATTTAGGGGGAACGAGTTGGCACAGCGTATCTTCTCTCGCCTTTCACCAATGATGTCTCGGGTTCGATCCCTGGCAGGGGCTCGTTCTCGTGGCTTTATGTGAATTTGGTTTCTCGATCCATACTCGTTTCCGCAGGTTTTCTCCGGGCATGCACTCCGGTTTCCTCCTGCTTCTAAATCGAGCTTCTTGGCATAAATCTGTTCTGATATTATGGTTTCTCTGATGTGCTGAGCGGCTTTCATGGCTGCCGTGCAGCGCCTTGAGCACGTTTACGTGGATATGTCACACGTTAAAAATTCAAAATTGTTATTATTATCCGAGCATCTTTTTCGCTTTGGCCTCATGGTCTACATGTGTGGGTTATGTTTATGCATATTGCACCTCCTTTCTGCTATACTTTGTTCATCACCAAACTGGCAAGAATCTTCACACTGCAAATTGATATAGAATAGCGCGGACACAACTGTAAGCAATACTACCGCAGCGGGCGCAGTGCGTAATGTGTGTGTGGTGCACACTTGTGGCTAGAAGGGCGCGTGTATAATGGAATTACATTCATGCACGGATAAACAAAAGCCGAATAATTTTTGCGTATTAGGTGATGAACAAAGTATAGCTATAGATGCGAGTGAATGTTGTTGTGTCAGGTTAATTCAGTTTTTCCATTGTCAATTTGCTTCAGCTTCAATTCAGATTAAACACAAGGACCCTTTCATGGAGATCAAAATTCATTTGAGCCTGCATTAGATTTTGCACTTCTCCAAAATAAGTGGTTTCCAATTTAAAGCTTTCAAACTGATTGAGATCAAACTTTTACAGAATGGTTCTTGTGTGAAGTATCATACGCGATGTACATAGCATGCAAGTCATGAGGACAAAAGCCATATGAGGCCGCGTTTCCATTCTTTCACTAAACCTTTGACGTTACACATGTCTTGCACTTGAATGAAAACTGAAAACTTAAAGGCTGACTCAGAGATTTTGAAATATATATTTTGGTGTAGTAATTAAGAATAGTCTTCTAGAACCAAAGATAGTCACCTAAAATGCTTAATTCCAAAGTTAGAGATGAATCAGACTTTTCGTTTTCATGCAGTAAACAGTTATGCACATTATAACAGTGCCATAGGATACTGTGTATAATGAAAATTCTGGATCTGGAATTTAAAACAAAGTTGTGATTTTCTATATGAAGGACTTCGATTTGAGCTTAGTTATTTCACACAGTAATTGCTATATGGAGAAGCGTTATGTATATGCAAAAAACATGATTGTTTGAAAATGAGTGCGCCCTCATAGGGAAATCATGATATTTTAAAATCTACTGATTGTGGCAATACCTCGAGTGCCAGTTAATAATTTTAAAAAATACCATCTTCAAAATTCCAAAGCAAATCGTGATCTGTATGAAATTGATGAAGTACCCCCTCAATGGTAAATTTGATGCATACTTGAGGTAGCCTATTAGTGTGTGACATGCTTAACTGCTTTGCCATTGAACAATTTTCCAGGGTAGCATTGCAGTCATTGCAGAATTAAAATGCACATGCGCACACACAACAATGGCAGTAAAAATAGTGAATGCTAGCAAGTCGGAATAGTTCAGCGGAGCATTTTGAAATGCCGCTTTAGAAAATGTTTTAGTGTTAAGGTGAAGGTATATGTATGTCTCTTATAATTTTACAATATTCCAGGAATGAGGACAGCATGTCCAGTTGTGCTATTGGAAATTCATTTGGGCAGTGATGTGGTTCTGTTAGGGTCAGAAATTAGACCTAGATTCCATTCAAGTTATGGTAGTGGGATACTTTCTCAACCTAAGAATGAGTGTCGTTCATCGAAAGCCTTGACTAATGAATACTAACAAATGTTCATCAAATCCTGTGATTTTTTTTATCTTCCTCCTCAAAAATTCAACCGCAGGTCAGCCATTTGCATCTGCCTGAAATTATTCTCATGAAAGGCGGTCATGGTGTACTCCCTAATTGACCCTAAATAACTTTATCAGCATACTGCGAGAACTGAATTAGGATTTTTTTGTTGTTGTTGTGATGGATCACTGGATTTTTGCCCCTTTTACCTTTGGTCATTTGTCCGTTCTATTTGGACCTACTTTCAACGGACTTTCCACTCTATTCTTAACCAGACCTTAATTTTATCCTTGTTTTCCAACAGATTTGCAGTGTAACCCAATTCCTATTTCTAACCTTGAGCCTTAAATCTTGCCTAGAGCCCATAAGGTGGAAAAGTGTGAAGCAACAGAGTTGTCAGTAGTTTAGAGAGCATTTTCTCTGATTTATTGGTACCAAGAGTTTGTTAGATTATGTTTTGAAATTTATTTGTTGATTTCTTTATACAATAATTATGCTTGAATTTTACTTGGCTCTAATTGGCCTATATTGAATTTTCATTTAATAACTACCTACCTTTAATTTTTCCGTTTCTAATATGGAGCTATGGAACTTTTAAAACTGTGTGTGGTAAACATTTTAGATTTGTCATTTCACCTTAGCAAATGTAATGCACTTTCACTCTTAAATTTCTAATATTAATATAAACCCCAGCTAAAACTGTGTGTAACTTGACACGTTATTCCTGCATCGCAAACTCAGAATCGTTCATAGAACTGCGAGATGATGATGACATTGTGACAATGACATTCAACACGCCGGCAGAAAACTGCCAACAGGCAGGAGTGTGCTCCATTTACGGCATGAGTTAATGACTGAGTGCTCGGACTGTAAAGCAAACATTAGATGACAAAGGTGCTCATTACAGTAATGATCTATGACTTCTGTCTAAGGCCTCCTGCCATGATTATCTGTGTGAATGCTCACAAATGGGTTTCTCTGCCCCGAACATTTTCCCCATGTGGTAGTAACATGCTGCACTTTACCAAGTCCGCCTGCTCATAACCGAACGAATACTTTCGTCGAGTATATATTGCAAGAATACATTTCATTAAAATTTCCCAATCTATCGCAATCAATCGGAATAATTCAATAAGTTGTTGCTTCATAATGCTGCATAGGGAACGACTAATGGTTATGTACCTAAGAATGTGACGAATGGATACGAAAATGGCATTATTAAATGCGCTCATGTTCTTTAGGGGAAAACGTCATGTATGCCACGTTTTTGACAGCCATGAAGAGGTTAACGAACATCACACAGTGTTGTGTACCTGCATCCCTTTTGTTATCTTCGCAGTGTGGAGTGCACTTGTGCGGCACACTTCAGGCAGTAACATTAGTTGTATGTCAACACTCTTGACAGAGTCCTTGCATTCGTTCAGTAAAACAAGTTATGTCTGCGGTCTTAATTTTAGAGGCACTTGCAAGAAACCCTCATTTGTGGCATGAATTTATTGGCTAATATGAACATTCTCGCTAGGTGTATATGACAAATTGACCTCAATTCATAGCTTGAGATAATGGCAAATTCAGTCACTTTTGAAATTTGTGAAATTTCTTGCCTACAAAAAAAAATGGTTTTCACAACATGAGTGCCTTTTGCATATTATCAACCAATGCGATAATGGATTGAAGAAATTATCAACAAAATACCCTGGATGGGACCAAACTGACAGTCATTAGAAAATATGTAACAAATGTGCGTAGTCCTGTCCTGTGGTTGATTGTAGCACTTTGGCGATGCGGTGATATTTGAGGTTGGAATTCTTACATGGAATTGCGGAATGTGTGTGATCGATGGCTCACATGTAATTAAGTTCCATGGACTGTTAATTTGAGAAGGCATGTCCTCATCGTATTGTAGCATCCAATTTACAAATGTATTGCTTGTTGCTATGCTATCAGCATGCCTTCTTCAGAAGATGGTGTGGTAGTACACGGGAGATGAATGCTTGAGCTGTGGTTTAATATGCTCAAACTCCTGGTAACTCCAAAATGTTTTTCTCCCAAATTTTATGTGACTTTTTTTTTCATCCCCAAATTTATTTGTGCCTATTTTTTTTATTCTCAGAATATATTTGTGTAATTTCCCATTCTTAAAGGGTTAGTTTCATTTAATGGTTTTGTGTTATTGAATTTAATATAAATAATATATGTATGCCAACACAAAATTAATGTGCATTTAAGAACGAATGTAGTGCGGACTGAAAATGCCCTCATAGATCAGTCTGTATAAAGGTTAAAGCTTTCAACTTCGATTACCAAGGTAAAATACATGTACCAATAACCTTTGGTTGAACAGTGTGGTGTTGTTTTCTGTTTTGTTTTTTTTTAAAAAAATGTCCATTTTTGTAGTGGTTACGCGGAGTCCAGAAAACTTGCTGTGGCTTCGTTACCAAGGGTTAACATGCCTATGCCTAGCCATAAATCATCAGTTTAGAAGAATTTGTTTTTGGCGCTGTATTGAAATGCCGTCGTCTACACAGTCACAGTTTTATTCCTGACATATGTTGACATGGTAGCTAAGACTACTCTGCAGGGGACTCCCCTCTTAGTTTCATTACAGGGTCAGGATCTGGGGTAAAATCCTGGGTGAAGATTCCCGAAGAAGCACTCTTACGCAATAGGTGAGGGTGTAGTTCAATTCTAACAATTTTTTCAATGTATTTAAGTACTGCAGCCAATTTTCAAAATTATTGTAGCCTTAATGTCGCAGTCTCAGGAATTTAAATGTTTTTTTGGTAGTTTAGATCAAATGGAAACCATGGGAAGATTCAAAGATATCAGGGACTTAAAGTTATGACATGTCCTAACAACTGTCTGACTACTTTGAGAATTTTAACATCACGCATTGGCCGTGTTAAAAAAAGTATACAGGATATTTAAAACCGTCATACGTAAATATGTCCTTTTTGTGATCTGACCGCCTGGTAGTTTTATTCGTATGCAGGTATTACAGTTGCAGTACAATAAAGGGTCACTTTGAACATTCACATCATGTGTTTTTTGATCAGAAATCATTTGAATATGTGAATAACAATGTATAATATGAAATTCATTTGGGCTTTATCTAAAATAATGAAATTGGAAATATTCTGCCATAATCTTTAAGGGCTTGTTGTTCTTATAATTTCTTAACCCTTTCCCTCTGAGTACAATATAGTAAATTAAGTAACTGCATGCATTGTTGGGATTTGGTAAAAACCGACTCTAAAGTTTTTCATACGTGGATCCAGGGTTTCCTACCGGAAATCATTTTTTACTACCGTAAATTCCCCTACCCCAATGCACCAATGCTGTACGAGTAGATATGTCATCACTCCATCACGCTCGCGTTTGATTGCGCCTCCTTTAACTACGCGCACATTTTGTGCGCAAAAATACAAGGCCATTCAAAGAGTACTCTTACTGGTAAAATTTAATGTACAGTAAAAAATGGTTTTTCGCACAGTGATGGACAAGAAAATGACCGTATGAACACAAAACAACCATAGATATATATGCGCTAAATTATTTTAATCTACTCGTACATCATGGTGGCATTGTGGGATAGAATTTCGGGAAAAAATGATTCCGGTAGGAACCCAGGATCCACGTATTGCAACTGGTTTTGCAAGGTTTGTAAATAAGGTGGAGCCAGAAGTCCGTTGAGGTCCATTAGCAACCAAAAAATTGCTTGGAAATTCCTAGGTTCAAAACCACCACACTACGGTCATCAAGCCAGGGGGATTGGAAGATTTACTTGCATGTTTTTGAACATGTGAAGTATTGATCGTGTGTATTTTATAATGATAGCTAATCACGAAAGTATACGCTTCCACATCAAGTTGTGGTTTGTGTAGCATTTAATATATACACATTTAACAGGCACATTGTATCGATTACTCTGGGTGAATTCCCCAAACCCCATTTTTTGAACATTACTGTTATTAATGTTTAGAACTGACTAGGCCTAGTTTTTTGTCTTTACGAAGTTTTTTATATTCCCCAACCCGCAGAGATGGTTTGTTGACTTCTTTATTGTAAATTTCAGTGGACTGAAGATTTAAAGAAATAATTAATATTATAAAATAAGAGTAACTACATACAAAATGCACCAACAACACCATCACGTTCGTCAAATGAATCCACCTCTTCTTCAACCCAAATCGGCATTATGTCATGTCTTCTTCCTATCCATCAGCTTCACAACACACATTACTGCTCAACCATTGTTCTCTCTGTCCTTCTCAAAATCCTCATCTCACTTTTGCTCAGACAACACCATGTCTCCAACTCTTTCTCACTTCCCAGTAAATACCCACTGAACTCACACAACTCTTATACAACCATTCCTTTCATCTTCAAAGGTATCTATTCCTGTGTAGCAACTCTCCAAATTCACTAAACTTCACCCATCCAAACTTTTACTCTAGCTGTCACAGCCATCCATTCGCTCACACAGTTTACATTTACCCTGCCCCCGCTCAATTCTTGGAGATTTTGGCCGAAATCATGCTCCAGCGCATTATTAGGAACTCGTCTCATAGGGGCGCTATTCTTTATTACTGTGTGTGCTTTTATTCCGTTAATGTTTTATATTGAATATTACAAAAGAAACGACTCCCTGCCCGGCTTGGATGCGTGGCGTGTTCTGTGGGCGCTCGCTTGTTCTCTAAAAAGGTCGTTGTTCGAATCCCACTCTAGGAACAAATTGAGTTTTATGATTATTGTATTATTCAGAGTTGGAGTTGTAATCATAAAAACCAGAGTTGGTTGGATGAAGTAGAAATATTATTGAATAGCTGCCTTAGAGATAATAAGACTGGTCATGGATGGTCCTGGATCATGATTTCGGGCCAGAAGCTCTCCGACGTGCCCCCCCCCCCCCTTAGGAGTGCCTCCTTCACTGATTCCACCTCATCCGCCCACCTTTCACCCTGTTCCACCATCCCTCCCGCTCTTTTCTTTTTCTGCATCTCCCACACAAAAATCTCTTGCCAAGCTAGGGGTCACTCTGTTTTCATCGTTTTTTGTGCTCTCCCATGTTCCGCTTCCCACATTTTTCCCACCACACTGTGAGTTTGCTCTTTGTCCTTTTATCCTCCCACTCGTGTTTTTTTGCTCCTTCATCCAAACTCATCACTGCTCGAACCATTCCTCTGGTATAGCTCTCCACCTCCCCGGCCACACCTCATCACCCGCTTCGCACTCCTTGTGACTCTCACATACAGTTTCTTCCCTTTAGCTTGATATTCCTTTTGCAACCTCCCAAAATGAACACTGAATCTATCATTCCTTTCCCTTGCATAAAACCCATTGCAACTCATTCCACTTCCACTATTTCTTCAAATTTTATTTCTCTAGTAACCCTTCCACAATTTCATTGCACTTTAATCCCCTATATATCCCACAACTCATTGCTATCCCCTCTAAACTATCCTTTAAAAAAAAATTGACTACCCTCGCCGCCCCATGTCCACTGCATTCCTCTTTCATCTAACAACACGCTGAAACATCTCATCATCACATGGTCCCACACTAATCCCTAGTCTCCACTCAATTAAAGCATCTTCCAAGGGTTCTTCTCCCATGCCTTCACCACTTCTTCCTAACTGACCCTCTTCACTGGCCCTTCCACCACACCATCTTCCACCTTCTGATCCCACTCATTCTCCTCATTCCTGATTCCCTCCATATGCTCTTTTCAGACTCTACAACTCTATTCTCCCTCTGAATTCCACTTTCCATCATTTTCCTCATCACATCTTTCCTTGTGTTATTTATATGCTTAAAAATGCAATTTAGGGTTAGAATAGGATGGGGGGAGGATGGGTTAATGGTCTGGACTTAGGATTGGATTTGGATAAGGGCTTAGTGTGAGGACCGAAATTAAAAAGACTGAACAAATGGCTGTTCAAATTTACCAGCATTCTGATATTTATGTGATGTAGATTACTCTCTTCAGTAGATAGCATTTTTCCATTTTCAGTTGATAGATTTAAGCTATTTTCATAGAAGATTTTCTCACTCTTTAATAGACAAATTGGAGTCTTTATTGTAGACATTGTTACTGTTAGTAGATTAACAATCTATAATAGATGGGCTATTTATACAATAGTACCAGTCAGTTTCATGTGTCTATGCAAATGACTCAATTCACTGTTTTATTTATTAATTAAAGGAGTAAGCTTGTAGTGGGATTCTAGCCAGAACCTTGACTTAGCTGAACTCAAAATAATACAGGTGGGGTTGAAGTGAACGATTACCTAGCCATGTAAATGTAGTGTTTTAATTTGAACATTGTTGGTTAACTGCCCATGATTTTCTAAAGTGTCTATTACATAAAAATCATAACTTTTAACTATCACATTTCGTAACAAAAATCTTCCAGGATTGTTGTCAAGATACATAGAATTATAAGATAATTTGTAAAAAGAATGTTGGGTTGAAACAATATAAAACCAAGACGGACCAAAAAACTATTGGATTAATTTTACATACTGTAAAATAAATGTTCAGTATACCAGCCCCACAATCTATGTCGTATTGATCTAATATTTGTGTGACGAACAACATTTTCCCAACTCTTGCCCATCGGGAATATCACACATATTAAAACTATGGTTTGTAAAACAGGCTTTTTACAACAGTTTATCAGGCCAGTATATAAATAAGGTAGGCCATATGTAATGCATGTACTTGTATGCGATTTTTTTTACTAGTGTATTATTATTAAAAAAAATAAAATAATTTACAATCACAAGTGCAAGCACTTGCCTCGTATGTTGCATCAAAATCTGCCTAAGATTTCAAGTCACGAAGCAGTCAGCTGCAGTTAAGCCAGCAAAAGAGCATTGTGGCCATTGATTAGCCAATGCCCACGGGTGGAGAACTTAGCAGACAGTCAATCAGGAGGTCCCACTAACATGCGTTATTTTGTACACAAGAAGGCATGAAATCGCGTTACATCAGTAGCTGGTGGAAAAACCTCAGGAAATTTTCCTGATGTGAGGTCAAAATACCTGGAATTCATTACACATGTATTTTTTGGTTGAATTTCAACTATTATTTAAGTTGGTCTAATATGAAAGGGTGTTTGTGTTTTAAAAATTTTAAGTTTTTTGAAAAGAAAAGGGAATTTTAATTTTGAAAAAAGTGTGTTTCTCTGAAAGTTATAGACATCTTCCAACAAATTTTGAAGCATCCCAAATCATTAATGAATTGTCTGCTACAAACAGTATGTGTACAGTTTTATATGTTTTAAGAAAGAGAAGCCTCGGAGAAAAGGTACAACCTTGCATTAATGGCATCACAGATGGAATTCTCATATGCTATAACATGGGCATGATTTCATGGTTTGAACGGCAGACATGTGCAGGGAATGTGGACAATAGCAAGCAATTATGCATATGTATTTGATGAAAGCCCATGTAAAATGACCCGTACAACATTTTTGCTGTGAAACAATAGTACTTGGTGATCTGCGATCTACCTGTAGAGATCTTATACATTAACCCTGATTGTTGGTTACGGGAATGTAATTATCAAACTGCCATTTTGCTTATAATTCTCAAAAACAATTTGAGTTCACTTTAAATATTCAAACATTCCAGATCAATAACATATTTTTTTCACAACGTGTGTCAACTAATTATGACATAGATGGTAGTGTAAATAGAAACAGCGTCTGACACAGGATAGTCTCATGACATCATGCATTATATATACAGTATTAAGGCTAAATGGTGATTTTTGGACCTTCAATGGGGTGTGGGACTGACTGGTTATACTTTTAAAACACGTAGAAACTTTGAAGTCACCACATCACAAGGTGAACCACTAAAATGTTTTACATTTCAACAATATGTTTAATAAAAGTTTCATCAATTTGGTTTAAAGCGTAAACAGTGTTCTAACAGTTGTAGATTTTACTAGCTTAAGCAGATGAATTTTGCTTTCAGTAGATTTGCTATCTTAAAGGAATACTAGAAGTTGGACCCGTATTTATATTATAATACCCTCTTCAATAGAATTTCCATAGTTGTGCATATTAAATTAAATAAATATTAACTTACCTCTGATTGAATAGGCTAAAGTCAAAGTTATTGTGTGGATAATAAGAAGATAATTAAAATAGTAAAGATAAAGCATGCCAATATTGCTTATAGAATGAAAATCTTTTGGTGTTAATGAAGTTTTTTGTATGGGCTTGTAACTAGTCACATAAAATGAATGATGATAGAGGTAGCATATCTTCAGTATCTTCCATCTTCAGTAGATAGATTTTACTGGTGGTAGGTACATTTAGTGTTTGTGGTAGATTTTGCTATATCAGAGATAGATTTACTTTTTGGTAGGTAGATTTGGTATATAGTAGATGTAATCATAGTAAACATAACAATGAAGTGATGAGTAGATGTAGCTATCTTCAGTATCTTGTCCTCATATTTTGCTATCTCAGTAGATAGCTTTACTGTTGTGGTAGGTAAATTAGTGTTTGTGGTAAGATACTGGTTGGTAGGTAGATTTGGTATCTATAGTAGATTGCATTTCAGTAGATAGATTTTGATCCTTCTATTTTAGTACATAGATTTTGCTACCTTTGGTAGATTGGGTTTATTACCTAAATTATAATAAAAAATTATAAAAAAATAATTTCCATAAGTGGCTATGAATGAGTAGTATATGGATGCCATCTGAATGATGAATGTCTAGGTCTGGATGTGCTTTGATGAATTTTCAAAGATTGAGGTGGAACTTTACATGTGGCAGGTCAAAGGTCATCTAGGGGTTCAGTAGGTCAGCGGGGACATAATTGTGCACTGCCGCAATTGAGAGGTCACTTCTGTTGTTTAGCGTTAGAATTATTTTACCATCTTTAGTAGATAAAAAATTTATATATGCTATAGAGTTTACTTTCTTTGGAAATAAAGTTGATTTATTTAATGACATTTTAATTTTTTATTTTTTTTATTTTTTTTATTTTTTTTATTTTTTTTATTTTTTTTCCTTTATTTACATAATATGTCAACAGTTGTTTAATATACACATACTACATTAAGAGCCAGATTTTTTGAAATTTGTGTCGGCAAATGGGCAGTTTGCCAGCAACTTATGATTTTTTACATAAAAATACCTTAAGGGGCAATTTCATTACAAAATTGACAAAACTTGTTCGTTATACTGCATATTAGTTATATTGTATATTACAATCGGAAGTAATTAATCGTCTCTGGAAACAGCAAGCAGGACAAACATCCCGCTTCCTGAGCAATTGTTATGAGGGTAATTGTTCAAATAAGAGTCTCTTCAAATGACTTTAGTAGGCGTTTGTGGAAATTTGATCTTCGCGGTTTACTTATAAGGTTTTAAAACAAAAAATATGTGACCGGTTAGAAGTTTTCGTTGCACGGTTTCAGGTGGTTTATAAAAGGACCATTTTTTTAGGACAAAAAAATTTCTACACGGTCAGCGATTTTTCTTGGAGGAAATGCGAAGTAAATGTCCGTGTTTTGAAAATGACAGCAGTGCGTGACCTGATGTTGGTGTACTCCATGCACAGCGGACGTTGTTGGGCGGTGTCGTCTGACCAGTTACAAATATTTGATTAATGAAATATTCCACCTGCGTCTGAATTTTACATTATGATTTCGCTGACAAGTCAACAGTTTTAATCAATATCTGTTATTGAGTTCTCAAATTAAAATCTAGCCAAGTGGTCCCACTGAGATTAGAAAGAGACATTGCTCTAGAGGTAAGCTTTTTAACCGCTAGACCACGCCATTTCTCTACCCCCAAATAAATGCAGTACTATAAGCGCTTTATACAAGTCTTCCAAAGCACTTTACATTCCGCTGTCACACAATGAATAATTGACAGCAATTATAATGGTGCACAGTATGACTACCTAAACAGCTCCCCATTTACACAAGGGTGAAGTGAGACAAGCGAGAATAAAGTGTCTTGCCCAGGGACACATGTTGGCAACGGCAGGGCTCGAACTCCCAAACTACTGATCATGAGCCCTGCGAATTGCCACTCGACCACACATGCTGCTCTACACGTTGCATGATTCTGGTAATTCTACCTTTAACTTTCATCCCACCTGTCTCTTTTTAAATTTTCTCCACCAGTATGGTCTTCCATGTTGAAGCATCGATGTACCTCAGTTGGTATCAGGCATGCTATTTATGATCATCTTTGATGTACAGATGTGAGTCAATAAAAAACCCTACATTCAGGAAAGATTTTTTTTCACAGGTTAAACGTACTTGTGCTTGAATATTTGCTTGGTGTTACGGGATAAACAGGCTATAAAAAGACTTTGATTGGTGTCTTTTGGACTTTGGGTTCAGAAACTATGTCATTTTGCGGAGAGACCTCAAAATCCTGTTGGCCGATGTTTCGCAATATATGCGGAGAGAGGACACCGACGTATACCATAAAGGATTATAGCAGAGGCAATTCACACATGCAATTCAGGATGAGTATCAATTTCTTCTCACAAAAACATATCAGTTTGAATAAACCGGTTCTTCTATTGTGTATGTGTAACATTAATTATAAGTAAAATATTTTCAGCAAATTAATTAGGCATTTCAATCAATAAAGTTTAAGTTATTGAAAATCAATCCAATCCAATGTCTCAGTTCATGAACATAATCAAAACTGCTCAGGATTTTTGTTTACATCTCATAATAGTAATCTTTTGCACAAGTGCAGTATACTCAGCGTCCTTAAAATGCGAGAAGAACTAAGCTGAAGTTTTTCGGGGAATTGGAAATTAAACACTTAAAAAAATTCAATATCGCAAGTTTTTTCAAGCGGAATACAAAACCTTCTATGTTTTCACTTGGATCCCAAGTTTCGTTGTAGGTAAACCATGAAATCTTGCTGAATGAACAAAGTAAACTGTGGGTCTTACACCAGCTATCTTGACTTTCTTATTTGGGAAATTGAACATTTTTTTACTCAGCATTTTCTTTTGTAAATATCCGGGATATTATTTCTATAATCTTTCAATTACTCTCCCACCTTCTATTGTTTAACATTACTTTGGTGTTAAGTGTTTTTACTTAAATCACTGCTGAAGACCATGTTACTCTATGTAAACGATGCATCTTTGTTTGGCTCAAAATCGGCCAAACAGGATTTTTACCTCTCTCAGCAAAATAGGCATAACTTCTTCCTCTAAATTCCAAATGACACCAAATAAACGTTTTCTGAAAGCCTGTTTATCCCTCTTTGTGACCAAAGCAAACATATGAGCAAAAATAATTCTTAACTATTTTAATTATTTTTTATTCTGAATGTAGGGTTATTATTGACTCACACTGTAGATAGGTAGATTTGAAGATGCTTTCTCTGATATCTTGAAGGCATGTTAAGCCACTTTCCAGCAGCTACTTTGCCCGTTCTTAACAGTACTGTAAATTAATAACAACACCATCGTGGTGCATCGGAAAAGTCGCCAACTGCATGTGACATTTTAAAGGTGTTAAAAGAAACTTTAGAATCTGTACTTAACTCAAGGTGCATTTTTAAACCTCTTGTTTGGGGTGTAACTGATCGGACATAGCCCCCATCAGCTGAAACAGCCTTGAGTGCTAAACCCAAATTAGTTCAGTCCTCAGAAATGCTCAGAAATGAATGTAACCCTTTTCCCTGCTAGCGGACATTGACACGGTTGTAATTGATTCATGATTTCACTACATTGTGCATTGCGACCTTGATGCCTATACTTAACGATTCATAGCGAAATTGGTTATTGAATTTTCTCCACAAACATTTGGAAGGTGTGTTTGTTAATTACTGCTAGAATCTGCAGGTGCTTTGGTGTGATAATTCTTTATTACAATGGCAGGCTTGTAATCATCCCACACAACCAATTTCTTCATGGGAGTACCTGTTAAGTAGCCGCAAAGTACCCAACTGCATGGGTACCACATCGGCGGCCACAGAAGTGGGGTAGTCGTCCAGCTAGGTACACACGCAGTACCTTAGTCACTAGTCACCCATAGATATCATTTATATTGTTCTAAGGTCCAAAAGGTGTCCACCATTTTCCTAACGGATGACATCAGAACGGTACACAGCTGTTTGACCCCATGCAAATTGTCTCTTTTATTTTTAGAGCAATTTTAAACAATGGCGACACAATTTTGACAACTGATATAAGTAGGGACATGCAAGAGCTATTACCATATCAAAAATCAGAAAAATCCATTGCGGGAATCTTGCCATATAGACCTACAAAGGTCATAATTTGTATGTTATAGCGCCCTCTATATGCCTATTTCCATAGAAAGACGTGTAAAACTAGATTTTTATGAAAAATCATATTTGCCCACAATGAAATTTCATCAAATTTACACAGGATGTAGATACTGGTATAAATACTCCAAATCAGTTGTCAAAAGTGTGTCGCCGTTGATATTTTTTGTTTTATTCTTGTTTTGTCATAATAAATGAGACTCTCAAACAGCTGTGGGTATACTGCTAGGAAAGCTGTGGACATACCTTTTGGAACCTAACACTATAGCTGAATATCGAAGCTCTATCCAACCCCGGGCTTGTTAGCCAATGGCAAGAATGCAAAATGGATGCTAGTGAGGAATGGGGGGAACGGGTGTGCGCAGCGTATCTTCCCCGCCTTTCACCAATGAGGTCCCGGGTCGATTCCAGTAAGGGGCTCTTCTTCTGCGGCTTTATGTGAATTTGGTTTCTCGATCCATACTCGTTCCGCAGGTTTTCTCCGGGTCTCTGGTTTCCTCCTGTCTGAAAACGAGCTTTTGGCATAAAATCTGTTCTGGTATTATGGTTTCTTGGATGTTGCTGATTGCCTTTCATGGCTGCCGCCTTGCACAGCGCCTTGAGCACGTTTACGTGGAAATGTCGGCGCGTTAAAATACACATTATTATAGTGTGGTCAACAAGGTAATTAACCACAAAGAATTTTGTTGGGCTCCTCAATTTGGTTGGCTACAATGGACTACAGGGAGAAAACGGATGATGACGTGGGCTATTATATCATGGTATTGCATGAATATACAAACACTGTGCAGTCAGTCACAATAATATTGCGACTGTTTACCCAATTAACTTTGGGGATTAGTGGAACGATCGTTCCACCGATTTCTACAAACGGGTCGGGCTGCGGCTGGTAGAACATTTCTGGCGGTAGACACATTTTACGCGAGTTTAAGTAAAATACTCCTGTCAGGCTCGATGTTGGCTCAAGCGAAGCCAACCACTTCAATGGAAACCCAGGGCAACCCAATAGCGGATCAATGTTCAAAAACCATATTTGAGTGATAAAATTAGCAGAATGCCCCCATAATCCATATATGGTGTGTTCTTTACCACATATGTTGTGTTCTTAACCAAATAGGGTCGTGTTCTTTCTACGAAATTGTAGTTCCCAGATAGATTCCGAGATTCACAGTTACTCCCCCCGAGCGCGCCTATACCTCGTGCAATACCATCGGTTAGCATAAGAGGCGTGTAAGTAAGTCAATGGAAGAGACGTGGTGTTTTTTGTTTTTTATAGAAATTTTAGGAATCTGATGGCAAACCCCCCTAAATGACTCGTATATGATGCTAAGTTCCTTAAAAATCAGTGGCATAGATGAGCATTGTAGCAAGTCCAAAAAAAAGTGATTGCGCCTTGTTTTGCGTAAAAATAGCTAAACATGATTTTTTTTTTTTTTGAATAGAAACACTAAAAAGCCGCTGAATTGATGCAGATAAAATGCGTCGTGTGGGCCGAAGTGAAGAAAAGAATGACAATAAAAACCGTCTTTTTCAAGACCTTCTAGTGAAGCTTAGTGATGCCGGAGGCATGGTTTTAGAGGGAGTGATTTAGCATTTGAACCCAAAAATGCTGTGGATATAATATAGGCCCCCGTAGGAGCCAGACTAGCACGATTCATTGTTGATATCATCGACATCGTGGATCGCAGGCACTGATGTGGGATTCTAATGTTATACGTTGTAATGGTGTAGGTAGTCTTGACATGTCTAGCCCGGGCTTTAGTCAATCTAGATTGACCCTCGTTCTCCACTGACCTAGCCCCGAGCGCGTAGCGCTAAAGCGCTCGGTGGAATAGGTCAAGGGGGGGGGGGGGGATGGAACAGGGAGGAATGAGGGTCCTTCTGGATGGACTACCCGGGCTATGAGAATAAGGGGACCGATGAATCCGCAGAGTCACCGGATTTATCCCAACCCCCCCTTCAACACCCCACCTGCTGTAGTTTCCACTGCCACCACTCCCCCGCGCCCCCAGGTTTTTTCGCCGCAAAAAACCTGATCGGGAAACAAAGTACTTCTTAAAATAACTTCACTTACCGGACTATCTCCTATTTGATAAAATTCCGATTCCCTGGGGTTATACGCATATATACGTATTAGGGACAAAAATTAAAGCAATAATGAGGTATTATGAAAACAGTTTTTACAATTTTCGATGTAGAATGTAATAAGGGCAAATTAGCTATATACTTTACTCGACCTAGTCCCGCAACAACCCAATAGGAGGTCTGTCAGAGGCAACCTCGGACTTGGTTGTGGGCAAGCAACAAAATTGGAGTTGGACGTTTCCATGCAGTTCCGTAAGGGCTATGATGATGTACCTTGGTAGAAAGAAGGAATCGGGGGGCGGGGTGGGGTGGGGGGTGGGGGGACATGTTGGTGACCTCAATTTGACCTTTGCCAGTCAAATGTTAACCTTTCCCGCAAGGCTTGGTTGTAAGTTATCTGGAGTTCCGTAAGGGTAATGATGGTAACTTGGTGGACGAAGCGGGGTTATGTTAAAGAGTTCTCGGACCCTGATTAGATGTTGCGCATATTTCGGGCAAAATCACATATTGGCAAATGAGAGCTAATTAATTTGCAAAAAATCAGCGTATCGCTTATTGTTAAAATGGTACATCGGATATGTAGTCCTTCACTTCGCAAAAAACCATTATGGTGTGCATCTTCTTGCCATTTTAAAGTTCATGATACATGCAGCTTAGGTATGCAATGAGCTAATTAATATGCAATTAATTGGATGTATCACTAAAACGGTACTCGGTCTGCAAAATCCTTTGATACATGAAAAACTACTAACTATAACTCATACATCTTGTGGTGTGATCATCTGGAGGAGGGGGCAGGTGGGGTGTTGGGGGGACCGGGTGGGGTGTTGGGGGGAACCGGTTTGGGGTTGGTGGGGGCCCCGGGTGGGGTGTTGTGGGCCGGGTGGGGGGTAGTGTGGGATATGTGTGGAAGGGGCCGGGGTGGGGTGCGTCGGGTAAGGGTGGGGTGCGTTGGGGAGGGGTCGGTTGTGGTGCGTCGGGGTGGGATCAGGTGGTGTGACCTTGGGTGACCCCATGTGATCCTTAGTGACCCCATGTTAACCTGGTGACCCCTGTGACCCTTGGTGACCTCATGACCTCACGTGACCTTGTGACCCTCACATTACTTGGTGACCTCATGTGACTTTGGTGACCATCACATGACCTTTGGCCCATTCACCAATAAGTGTCGGGAGGGGTCGTTGGTGTTGCGACAGGAGGGGGCGGGTGTGCAGGAGGGGGTGCGTTGGGAGCACGTTGGGGTGACCTCATGTCACCTTTGGGTGACCCTGTGTGATCTTTGTGACCCTCATGTGACCCCAAACGTGGACCTTGGTGACCTCATGTCACCTTGGTGACCCTCAATGTCACCCGTGGTGAACTTCATGTTACCTGGTGACCTCATGTCACCTTCGACCCCATTTACACCAAACCACGACGGCAGATGACACTAGCCGGTCCAATGACCGCTACATATTTTTTTAACCTTGCATGTTTTATATTTATTCAAATACAAATTTGTCCTTAGTGATAATATCATATATTTGACAACAAAATATCAACCATTTGGAGAAATTATTGATCCGAAGACAACATGCAGCAGCCATTTATAAATCATCAAAATCACCCCAAAAATCAATCACCCAATTTTTTAAAAAGGGCTGCCTGGGGCCCGGAAGTGTTAATCATAGCTCACATATGGGTCCAGGGCAGTGTTAAAATAAAGGCATATATAATATATCAAAATACTAAAATACAATTAGCCGGTGTAAATATGCATAAAGCCAGCGATCAATTTCATCACCCTTTTAATCATATTTCTCATGGGTCCAGGGCATGGTTAAAGTTATATTCATTAAATTATCATTTACCAAATACATGCAATACCAAGACCATTCCATCATTACCAAATTACAGGACCATTTCTTAATTCATTGTATCAGTTTACCAATTTGTCATTCCCTTCCTGGTCCACATCCCAAGACGGGCTTCAAAGTACCCACCATCACAACCCATCAAACCACAGGTGCCACGAATCCACCGGGCGGTGAACCGTCTCTTTTTAATAAGTGTTTCTCTGCTCGAAGGATGTCTGCACTAGCTGATGGACAATCTCACAAAAGACTGCCATGTCTCCAGTTGATCGTACGAGTACTGGCGACAGTTGAACATATCATAGTGCAAGTTATTATAATCCACACATAACATGTCAGTACAACGCAAGAAGCAATTTTATTACATGTCTTCAGATTGGCTGGTGTAGGAAGTGTATCCGTTTAGGTATCATTTCTGGTGACCAGGTCTTCTTCACGAAGTCATTAGTACGGGCTTTTGTGGTAGTGTCGGAGTTATCAACTGATGTCTAACCACGATACGGAACCCGCTCCTAACCTGCCCGCTTTTGAGGCTGGGCGGATTGGGAATCAGTCCAGGGGTTTTCAACCCTATTCTTATTCGACACTGGTGACCAGGTAAGATCTTTGTTCCACTTGATGTCCATTTACATTGCCAAGTTCTTACTATAGCCATCTACCTTGTTTGGGCCTTATGCACCAACAGCTGTTCCTCTGATACTACTATCTTTTTCCACAAAGTGTAGGCAGGGGGCATTTCTGTGTTCTTTGTTCAACTGTTCAATGCGTTTCCCAGACTTGGTATAACCAGGCCGAACCGAGGCCATGTTTGGGTTCTTATCTGCCCTTTGGCCAAAGTCACATTATTATCAGATGTCTTTACCTTGCATGCAGCTCTCTCAAAGCCATCCCAGTGCTGCTTTTCTCCCTGTCTAGATAGCATGTGTCCGTATTCAAAGTTGGTGTGTTGCTTGTCCACGCCTATTCAAAATATGTATTTCACAACTTCCATACACTTCATGTAGGTATAAAGGCCTTTGTTGCAGACTTTGTTCCTGTTCCTACATGTGGATGGTTTTGTGCACCTTGGCAATCCTGCCCACTTCTTTCAGGTATCGAGTAGTCAGACCTTCCAGATTCTTGGCAATGAGGTAAGGAAACAGTGATGATTAATCCCATGAAATTCGACTAACGTATGGTTTCATATATCCACAACTTCCTTGTTTTGCAACCTGGTCACTGTTGTCTTCTCCAAGATATCCTTCATTGGACTCCACACAACACAGTCTTTTCCATCTGCCAAAATTATACGCGTTTTTAATCTTTAATCCTTAGAAAACCACCCATGGATGAACATATTATACAACCTAACTCACGTATGAAACGTTTTGACACAAACCACCACCAATATCTCAAATGCTCAAGGATCAAGAGTTTTGCATCATCAAGATTTGGAACAGCAGGTCAATGTTTGCTATAAACCATCAAAACATTTCTTGCAGATGCTTTAGCAAGATCAAATGCGAGGTCTATGGTTTCTACCGCTGGACTATTATTCCTCCTCATGGAGAAACTTCCGCCATTCTTCCCACTATTGGCATATATTCAATATATTTCATCATATTTTCTCCTCGCTTGCCCCTCCAAATTCTCCTCTGTCCTCACCCAACATCCGATGACAACAAGCAAAAGCACGTCTACATTGTGAACAGGCCAAAAGTAGTGGCTTTCCTTTCTTGGCGACCTCAACCAACCATGTGAAGTCGGCGCGAATGGTCTGGAGACTGATTTGTCCTAGTCTCTGACCCCTTCTCCCTTCTGTTGCCTGTGGTTTTGGCTATTGCTTCACGGAGAAGGCGGTCAGGTTATGCTCTTGTGGCAATGGCCTGTTTCCCGGCGCATGGCTTCATTGAAGCTGGTGTCCACTAAGATGTATACTGACTCCTAACTCCAAACTGGAGCACCGTGAGGTGCAAAAGAGCTTTGGCGCTTGCTTCCCAGTTTGTACCAACCGGCTAGGCAACGAATCGTGGCTGCTCTTGATGTGATGTTATCCCTCGAGCTTGCCAGATGTTGCCGATAGGTTAGAGCTCTTCCTAGCGTCACTCCTAGATGTGTTGGGTACTGCTGTGGACTCGGTCAATTGGAGTTGATGGTCACAGAAGTTCTCGCTTTGCTTCATTGTTGTACAGGTGAAAGGCAGTTGCGACGGTATTGCCCACACTGAGCTTTAGTCTGCAATGATGCAAATAGGTAGAGAGGGTTTCCATGTCCTGGCTGGGAGCACTATCGATTGTATCTCTAGTATTGCAAGTCTTCAGGATAGCCAGATCGTCTGTTAGGTGTCTGGCAAGTCATGGTTATAGATATTCTTCTTCTTGCATATTAGGTAGCAGCTAAATGTGTTGAATTGGGTGGAGCCAGCTCACTGTTGATTGGGGTTTGAGAGGTCTATGATGGAGAGCCACATTGGCAGGCTGGAGATGGTCGCAGACCTATCGGTGCATATTGCTGTTGAAGCGACCGGCTCCTGTGCGAATCCTGTTCAAGGTGACCCATTCCTTGCGTGGAAGTTTGAGGTCGTGTTCTACCTTCCAGAGTAGAAACTGTCTGGTTGCTCGGGGTCGTACAAAAGTTGTACGCCAGATTTGGAAGCCCTGTCCACTAAGGTGGATCCGTCAGGGTTGGTATTCCTGTAGCCCCAGGTAATGCTATGACTGTTGAAGTCACCAGCGTAGATGCAAGGTGCACCTTAAGTAGGTAGAGAATCTGTTTGAAGCGGGCCGGGAGTTAGGTGGCTTGTAGACATTGATGACATGGACATCTACAATTTGGGTCGTTGCCCATTCCAGGGTGAAATCTGCAGGGGAGGTTGCAATATGTTACCTTTGAGCTGTGTTTCCGACAAAGCTGGCCATCCCATGGGTAGCACTCTAGGTGTGTGCAGCTAGAGTATAGCTGCAAATTTTAAGGATGGAACTGTCACTTGTGTGTGCCTCTTGGAGGATAATCACTGTAACTTTGTGCGTTTGAGTTAGATGTTCAAAAATGGATTTTTTTTTAATGGACTTAATTTTGTCCATTTTCTGCTACCAGATTGAAGTAAAGAATTGAATTATTGAGTTTAAAAAAAGCAGTTGTGATTATGTTGTGGTTAGGATTGTGGTTGAAAATTTTCAATAGATTTTTTTTCTGGGAAAAAATGAATATGCCACAAGTCTATACCCCATGTTATGTTGATATGTTTGCACATGATGCATTAGGTCCACTTACCCCCCCCCCTTCCCCTGGTTGTAGCCATAAGTGAATGTATTGGGATTTGCTCTCTGCCTGGAAATGTGTTGAGTTTAAGGAAGTGACAGTGTTGATACCAAAAGACGAAAAGCAATTTTGAAATTTGTCAATTTGTTTCCTATATCCACATGTAGGCCTATGTGAACTGTAATGCAAAACCATGTCAAAGGTCACACTCCATATTGAATACAATGGTTTGTTTATCTGTAACCTTGATTGCTAATTGTGTGCATAACAGCCTACAATATAGCATCATTCCAGGGGTACCATTACAACGACCTCCTTGTGTACCTGTATGATAACACGAACTGACCTTTTGCATTCTGGGTATCATGACTCATACCTGACAGCAGAGTTAATTATAGTAGTGAGTTGAAGCTTTTGAACTGTGCCATGGAGTTGAGACTAGTAACAAGCTGCAACATTTATAATGAAGTGTGAAGGCTGCTAGAAATGTGCTTATTTGATGGATAGGACATTTGAAATCCCCATTGCTAGCATAACTTAGATCTTGACCAAGTTAATTTGGCAATAAAAAAAATACTGAAATTATTGAAATCTCAAAAAATTTCATACTTCAGCAGGTTGAAAGCAGCCACTAAGTACTTGTCGGCCACACACCTGGGGGGGGGGGATCACTCAACTTTGGTTTGGGTAGGGGTGTGCGGTGTGAAGCGCCAGACTTGGGAGCTTGTGAATTGAAAGTTTAGCAAAAGAAGGGTTTTCGGAAGTAATGTGGACTCTGGAACTTAATTTTGGGCCAAATTTGAGTTTTAGGGGCTGGAACTGGCAAAATTTCACGGGAATAAATTTCACGGGAATGACAACACTAGCCTATGAAACGGATGTATGGGTGTATAAGGCTGACGCTTTCAAACCATGGGGTATTTGATGACAGAAGGTGCAAAAAAGGGTCTTTGGGTGAGAGGTGTGAAAGCAACTATAGTCCGCGGGAGCCATAGTCCGGACACCATAGACGATAACGGAATAAAGTGTGAAACCAATGTTAAAAGAGTCAACTAAATTGAGTGCCTTATTCCTTGCCGTCGTAGCCGGACTGTGAGTACGCCGGACTATAATTACTATAATTACTTTCGCACCGGCATGAATTCAGTATTCTGCCGCCACATCCTTCAACATGCAGTTTATTCTGTTGAGGCTGCCGAATTCATAGGGTGGTGGCACAATACTAAATTCTTTCCAAACTTCCCACAAATACATCTAGGGATTATTTGGGCAAGCAATTTGTAAAAAGTTTCACCCAAAATGGGGTCTTGTTTGAAACTTCAAATTTACAAATCTTCTAAAAAGTCATGGAAGTAGAGGTCTTCTCAGTAAAAATGTTCTTTTTTTCAAAAGAATAGGGGGTCTTTGGGTGATAGTGACAAATTTGAATTTTTTAAAGCTATAGATCTATTTTACATATAGTGAATCTTACGACTAGAGGCCTACTGAGCGTAATAAGGACAAAAATCACAGGAATGTCTCATTTGGCCACCCATGACGTTATTGACCACCTAACTCACTGACGGAATAAAGCTCGTTAACGCAATAACGGAATAAAGCACACAGGTATGCTGGTCAACCGTGACGTCACGGCAGGCAAAACAAGATATTACCAAAATCATGAGGAACGCCAACTCCTCCCAACATTCGGAAAGAGTGCCATGGCCCCTCCCCTACGAATTCTGCAGCCTTGACGGAATAAACCACAGGATAAAATTGCAGAATTACTCTTGCCTTAGTGTGCCTCAGCTTCAAAGTCCATGCAATTTTCATCCAAATTGCAATTGGACGGGTGTGTTAGTACTTACATTTAGTTTACCTTTCAAATATCAACTTTCATGACTGACTTTCAAGTTAGATCGGCAGCTTGTGACAGCTAGCAGTTCATTGACAACACTGTTTGCCAGTCAGAATTTGACCCGAAATTATGCTCCAGGAGCATAAGGTACAGGACGATAGGGTCCTGGAACATGCATAATCTGGAGAAATATTCTAAGCCATATTTGAATGCACATGCATGCTCCGGGAGCATGCAGTACTTGACAAAACAGTTCTCCACTGCTACAGGACCACATTTGCCATTTGCTCCTGGAGCACTGTACATTACAATATGCTCCAGGAGCATATTTGACAGGATATTTTTCCACATTATTTATGCTCCAGGAACATTATAGTCGAGGACAGAAACCCTTGACGGGCGCGTACTTCCTGGTTCTCTGTGTATTTACTGCGGAAAAAATGCACTTGCCTCTATTTGGCCACCAAAAGTGATCTGCTGTTGCTGGGTCACCCGTCCGACCACACGCCATATGCGCTGATAGCTCGGCCCCTTTTACAACCAGGAAGTACGCGCTCATCAAAGGGCTTCTGTCTCCGAGTATAATTATGCTCCTGGACCATATGCTTCTGGAGCATAATTTCGGGCCAAAATCTAGCACACTATACGATACTCACTCTGAAAGGCATGTAGTTCCCTACGATTTTGGTCTGTAAAAAAAAAATCTGCAGCTTTTCCTATATTTTATCAATGCAGAAATTCACAGCTTTCAATTGACACTAATTTTACTTTCTAATTCCAAATAGTTGACAAGATATCGCCTAAAACATGTTGGCGCATTGTTTTTAAAAAGCTAAAAAAAGGAGTACTTAGTATTACGCTATTTTTGCCGGAACTATTTAGTGGTGCGCCCCCTTTGCGTTGATGTGAATAGACTCAAAGGGGGTAGGACAAAAAAAAAAAAAAAAAAAAAAAGTGATCTGCTGTTGCTGGGTCACCCGTCCGACCACACGCCATATGCGCTGATAGCTCGGCCCCTTTTACAACCAGGAAGTACGCGCTCATCAAAGGGCTTCTGTCTCCGAGTATAATTATGCTCCTGGACCATATGCTTCTGGAGCATAATTTCGGGCCAAAATCTCAAAGAAGCACACGATACGATACTCACTCTGAAAGGCATGTAGTTCCCTACGATTTTGGTTTGTAAAAAAAAAAATCTGCAGCTTTTCCTATATTATATCAATGCAGAAATTCACAGCTTTCAATTGACACTAATTTTACTTTCTAATTCCAAATAGTTGACAAGATATCGCCTAAAACATGTTGGCGCATTGTTTTTAAAGAAGCTAAAAAAGGAGTACTTAGTTGATGTGAATAGACTCAAAGGGGGTAGGACATGCCAATCTAACAGCAACAGCGAATTCAAAACGCCATCAACTTCCGGGTGCTAGTCTTTGGGAACACAAAACTGCCCATATGTGAGTTTCGGGGTAAATCCACTAACCCCGAAAGATTTTGAAGTCAATAATTTATTCCAAAATTACTATAAAATTACTAACATGTATCGAACTAAGGTTTAAAAGGAGATTTTGTTATATAACTGACACAGAGACTGCTATAGTAAATGCATGTAACAGTTCCCCAAACTACCGTTTGGAAATCCCCAATGTCCAAATCAAGCAAGTCGTGTCCTACCGCCCCCCCCCCCCCATCACAGGCAGAACAATGAGTAGGCCTATTGTTATGTGCAATTTATCCTCACGTCGAAACATCTGTACACAACACATGCATGCATGCATGCATACATACACCACAACCACCATTAACATAACACAAACATCTCCTTTTCTATACCTCTTCCTCAACTTGTTTATGTGCACACAAGACAAGAAGTTATCACAGTTCCTAAATTTCAAGATCAAATTGCAAAACTCAAAGTTCAAAATGGACTTAATTTTGTCCATAATTAAAAAAATCCATGTTTTAGGGTTATTTTGCTGATATGTTTAGGTTAATTTTTTCTATTTCATTGAACCAGTCACAATCACAACTGGATTTGTACCCCCATCGGGACTAGAACTTGATTAATTTGAATTTGATACCCCTAGCGGTAGTCCCGCATTTGCAGCTAGTCCCTCTTTTTTCGGAACGAGCATGGGTTCCCGAGCATAATCCAAGAACCCCCCGGGCGTGTTGATGGGTTTCCATGGATGCGGCCATATGTTTGAGTATTTACTTTGCAGTATTCATCGCGTGCTGATTCCCGAAGACCCGGAATCTTTACGCAATGAAGAAACAACCACGAACTGAGATTTTTTTCGAGCCAGAAAATCTGAATAGGATTATCCTCGGAAGGGCCACTTGAGAGAATATGAATAACAATTGCAATTATGGGGCGGCAGATAGATCGTTCAAACGTCGAGTGGGTCGTTGTGGTTCCTTCTTGATCTCTTTCTTCCATGATACAATCAAGGCCGAGACTTATGGGTGAAAGGTTGTTTCTCGCTTTGCATCGATAAATTGCAGCTTTTCTAAACTATTGTAGTCAAGAAAAGAATTTGAACTTCAAAAAAAGGCTGACATCTCTCTCATTGAATATACTTCATTTAGTAGGGTTATAAATGAGAATCCCATTCTAGAAGTTTGGAGAAGAAGGTTTGAAGATTTTTTTTATAGTTTGAAGGGTGCTGAATCAGAATTTTGGGGTCCAACCTCTGGGAAATGTGGGGAGCTTTGTAAAATAAGGGGGTAATATTATTACAGGGGTAAATTTGAAGTCAAGTCCAAATGTGTTTCAGTGTGCACCAATGTATTTGTCCCATTATAAGGATTAAAAAAGGTATACTTTGTCTAGGTTCTGACCTTTAGTTATAGGTACAGCCCTATTAAGGTTTATGTCATCCTGGGGTAAACCTTATCCAGTGATCCGAATTTGTTGAAACTGGTGTCAAATTGTTCGTCTTGCCTTATTTTACAATGTTTGGCATTTGGTTTCGTAATTAGTGGACGAAATGTAACACAGGTCTACATTGTCTATACGGGTCACCAAAACTTGACCTCAAATTGTATACAGAGCTGTCACCCAAAGAATTAAAGCATTAAAGACTGAAGCATTTTCTGCTTCAGTATGACCAGAGCAATAATTTGACACCAGTTTCAACAAAATCAGAGCATTGGACATTTTTTGCCCCAGGATGACCTTGAACCTTATCAGGGCTGTAGCCGTGTAACTACAGGGCACAACCTATACAAACTATACCTTTTTTAATCCTTATAATTAGACAAATACATTGGTGTACATTTAAACAAAATTTAACTTGATTTCCAATTTCGGCTTATTCACTTTAGGTGTGATTTAATACATTAATAAGCATTATAAATTTATTTAAAAATCCCGGTTTCAAAAGTAATTGGGAAAGTCCTTTTTTTCTAAAAATGTCCTTGTGTCTCTTACGGAAAAGATATATGTCAGTTTACCCTTTCTGTATGTAAAACCTATCCTAATCGTCACCTGTTGGCCTGCAGAAGAAACTGCGGAACTGCCTCCTGCAGTAGAGCATTTTACCGGGTACTTTCGTTTTAATATGCTGCCCTCTATTTAATTTGCTATTTATATATGAGAACATAGGATCAACAGAGGGTGCTCGACAATGTTTCTTCCGAAATTTTACACGGAATATGTCATACAAAGCCCGTGGGTCTCAGTTTAATTTGTACTGTGTTAATGTTCGCAATGTAAACGTATCAGCGGCATCACACACCTTTTTGGAAGTATATCGAGAAGGTTGAAACAATAACAAGGTAATTAAGCCTTTTCTGACTCCCAGTTCTCTTTGAAACCTTTGAGAATGAAAAGGTTTAAAAATATTATTCTTTCGCACAGAAAACATATGCAATCATCATCATTAAAATAGCAATAAATCTATATTTAATTACCACCATATTCTGCCATCTGCAACGTTTATTTTCTCCTTTTTGAGATTCAATCCAATAATTTTAAAAGAAAAGCAATTACATTTTTATGCCTTACTTTAATAACCAGAAATAAGTTCTGTTCTATTCAATTCATTGTCTTACCTTTAAAAACGGTTTCAACGTATTAGCAGATATCTCCGTTTCGAGAGCCCATCGCCCCCGGTTTGTGATGGCCGTTATTGAGAATAGCGTCCCAGCCAACACAAATGCTGGTCCCACGCTGGTTAAGCCGTTTGGCCTCCAATCGAGTGGCCCATGAAGTTTTTATCAGGGATAAGCAGGGGCTACCTGAGGATGGGCTTCATGTGGGCAGCTCACCCCCGGGCAGCTCACTTGGGGCCCATATGGGATATGTGAGTTAAATCAGGAGATGGGCTCCATGTGGACAGCCCACTTAGGCCCCCCATACGCAGCCCTTGTAAAACCACATAGGACCCAGTTGGGCTATAGCCCTTTTGGGACCATGAAAGTGTTTCTGATAAAACCTATATGGGTCCCAGAGAGTGGCCCACAATGGACCAATATGTGGGCCCCAGAAGTGGTGTTGGCCGGGATCACAGAGTGAATTTAAAGTGTATGAAAGCTATCGTTAGCTATAGTTTACTTTGTCGAAGAAATAATTAAGATATTGAGTGACTTCAGCAAAGAAAAATATTGAGTAAATGCGGAGCAAAGAAATATATTGAGTGAATTCAGGATAAAAAATAATACTGAAATGAACCCATACTAAATCATTTCCACTTATTTAAATATAATGTGAGTATTTAGAATGCACATAATTCCTGATTTTAGTTATAATGAACTAAATTTCATGGACGATTTGTTCCCCATTACTGTTAACGGCTGTGTGACTGAGCCTTTAAAAAATCGTGGCGGGTTTTTAATCGAGAAGGTTGGCATGAACACATGAGCGATTTGGAAGCAGTAGCCGATGAGTTGGCACGCATCATGAGTGGTTGTGTGCATTTCTCTCCCGCTTGGAGCAGACTCATTGCCGACAACTTTCCAACTGCACACAACCAATCATGATGCGCGCCAACTCATTGGCTACCGCTTCTAAACCTCTCACGTGTCCGTCAGTGGCGGATTTAAGAGTCAGCAGTGTCAGCAGCTGCTGACAGGGCCCCCCTAAAATATTGCTCTCAGGGCCCCCTCAGACACCCCCTAGTCGCACTAAAGTGCGATATTGCGTCGCTTTGCGATGCTAAAGGGGCCCCACCTTGAGCTGCTGACAGGGCCCTTTTCCTTAAATCCGCCACTGGTGTCCGTGCCGACCTCAACTGAACTGAACTGTACTGGACAGTCTCAGACCTTACCACAACTACACATGAAAAAAGAAAGCTGCTCACGATTTTCGAATATGGCCAATCATCACCAGTATTGTCGAGTCTGGAAGAAATCGGCTATGTGACTGAGGCTTATAGAAGCGTATGTGGCCGACAAATTATGAGTTTAATATAGATCGATACCACTTAAAGAGTCGGGACTGTCCAGAGTAATGACAATGGCTTCCTTTACTGAAATAAATGCAAGCATTGTTTAAATGAGTTAGGAACCCATTTATGGACTTCTATGAACAGGAAGCAGGTCTGACACAGAATTTGTTATTGAATGGTGCTATTTAAAGCAATAACAGCACATTTTTTGAAGAGCGTCCCCAATTTTCAAAATTTTATATTTCTGCACAGTTATGTTGGTAATTGTCTAGGAAACTATACTCCGAACGAGAATGCTAAAAAAATGTGTATTTATCATTAATAAGCGATTTTGTAATTGGAATTGAGATCCCAGATTGTACTTAACGGCGGAGCTGGAAATGCTAGGTTTTATGTCCGTCCATGATGAAATAGTGCCACCTCAAGAAAATGATCTCTAACTTGACTTACCTGACCAATGAAACAACTAATGGATGAGCGTAGACACGTACATGGCATTATTTGCCGGCTATTTCATATTGGAAGGCCGTTTCCAGCAGCCGTTGAATTATTATCGGAGATCTCCGATATTGATTATTCTAATTACAAAATTCCTTCGTTTGCGACACATTTTCGAGCTTAACCATTCACAGGTATAGTTTACAAGCCAGTTACCAATGCAACAGTGTAAAAATCTCAAAATTGTTGAAAAAGTGGGGGCGCTCTTAAAACAAATGTGCTATTATTGCTTTAACGTATTCATACTCTGTTAAGTTTATTCTGAAGTAAGTTTCCAGGGTTGCGAGCACTAAGAATATGATTTATAAAGACCGATTAATAGATGTTGAAGGAAGTGCAGTTGTATTTCTGAAACTAGACTTAATACATAATAGCTAGGTTTTTGTTATTGTTAGTTGACCATATTTGGGGTCTTTCACGCTGTTACAGTATTCAATGAAAATTAAGTCTAGAATCATAAAGGCAAAAGAAAATGTGCCTATTTACTTTTGTCGGTCAGAAATGATTGCTTCAAGAATTTGAACAAAACATGATTACATTAATAACAAGCAACAAGTACTATACAGATCTTTTATACTTTATCTTGATGTAACAACTCATTTGGAGTGACTCATAATATCCAAATTCAATGGCGTCTAGTCCAACGATGACAAGCTACGTCAAATTGTTAGCTTTCTATATTTTTATATCAAGTCCCTGGGACATTATTCTTGGCGAAAGTGTCCTTTTGGGCGCAACCCTGCAAGAAGTTGGCCTGCGGCAGTTCTTACTTACTTAGACTTAGTTTTTCCTGGCACTCCGCTGCATTCTGTCCTTACGGAGTTCATAATCCATATCACCTAGGGTTCTTTCCACTCTGTGTGTCCATGTTGTCTTTGGCTTTCTTCTTGGTCGTTTATTTTCCTGTTGTCATTCCAAGACTTGATGGGCAACTTGCTTCTCTGGTATGAACCGTTTCTCATGTCCAAACCATTTCAATCATCGTTTGCGGAGAAAAGTTCTGACCTATATATGGTCGATCCGTCCTTTCTCTTTCTACTTGTTTGTGAAGAATTCAGACCATTTGATGCCTAAAATGTTCCAATGACAGCGCCTATCAAATGCATATACTTGAGTTGCCATGTTTCAACAGAGTTAATCAGGACAGGAGATGACATTGGTGCTGTACAATTTTGATTTTGTGTTTAAGCTGATCTTCTTGCCTCTCCGGGCATATTTTGTTGAAAGCAGCATTAGTTTTGCCTATGCATCTTGAGACAATCTCCAAGCTCACCATCGGCAGTATGTGAGCCCATCTGCAGCATTAGATCCTCCACTTCCATTGTTTCCGATTTTGATATGCTTATTTTAGCCCAATAGCCACAGCTTTATTGGCCATTTTGTTGGTCATGAGTTGTATTTCTTCTGTACTTTCACCAGTTTATCAGTAGTTTTAACAATTTCAATTTTTTCAAATTTCAAATTCAAATCTATTTCAAATTCAAATTTATTTATTTTCCATCAAATAAAAAACATACAAAACACACATAATCTCAAGATGATGGAGGAGGTACAATCAGAGGAGGTACAACGGAAAGCAAAAACCCTGAAAATGTGGAACCCCTTTATAGTAAAAAAACACCAAGAAAGACAAACACAGCAAGCGAAACAAAATTCCATTTCCATAGAACATGTACAATTATATTATATCAGTGACATCATAATAATGCCATATGACAATACAACAGACTAGATCAGATTAAAGATACATATTTGAATATAAAATTTGGATCAAATCACAAGTTGAAAAGAGCAACAATATTCCTTTTAAATTGACCTAGCGTTTTTGAAAATTTGAAGACGACTCTATAGTAAAAGTTTTTTATTGCAAAAGTTCTTGAGAAGTGTGCCGCTAAGCAAATTGTTGAGCATTTGAATGGTAACATCAATGATCACTTACAATCTATCTACCGTGCACAGCATGGTATTGAAGCCGCACTAGACGACATTGCGTTTGATACCGTGGACCGGTATAAATCATCTGAAGCAGAAGTAACTTTGACTGCCTACAAGTGGTTTGCTTTATACCTCAAGGGGTGGACATCACGTTTAAATATGTGTGGCTTCATGTCAGATCCAGTCCTCATCGATTTTGGTCTCCCTCAAGGGTCGTGGAAGGACCCCTTCTTTTCAAAGCCTACTCAGACCCAATTGAGGAAATAGTCAGCAAACATGGCATTCAGTATCATATTTAGGCCGATGACTGTCAGCTGAAGCTAGCTTTTGATCCTCCCAATATTATATGACGATATTCTTACACTACTACAGGTATTTTTGTAGTTACATGCGATCTGTACTGTATCATGTGCATAGTGATTTTTGTGCAGAAACTATGCAGCTGCATTTTGCTATGCCTTAGAAGCTGCACTAGGCGAGACTGTAGGTCGTATCTTGTACACGCTTCACTGCACCAAGCTACATAATTGCGTACATTCTTTTGGCCTTTAAAATTTAATATCTTACACATGTTTATGTGCTCATTGCAGATTGAATTTCAATAAAGACGGATACATTCCGCTATCCGCTGTATATATTTGAGTTCAACTTTTGCCGTTCAAAGAAAGTATACAACCCTTGCAGCCATCTTCGTTTTCAGTCTTGATTAGCAAGTGAGCATTGTTTTAAAAAAACAGCACAAGAAGTAACTCTACTAGCATGAAAGTTCATCTGTGTTGGTGTTAACTGGACCATCGTTGAACCGGATCATTCTGCTGATGAAGGTTGTAGTGCACACAACTGTAATTCCAGGTACGATAATTGTGATGTAGAGATCCAAAGTATAACTTTATAATAATATTAACTATACTAGCATATACTTCGTCCAGGCAGAAGTATTAGTGATGTCATAATCATTACTTTCGCGCAGTTATTTTGCACGCTATCGCTCACGCCGACTTTCTACGCCGGCGATTACAGATAGACTTTAATGCCGCGATGAGCACGTTTAATACTGTGTGAAACTATATAACTATAATATAACATCAATTCTTCTTTACCGCCTTTGGAACAGCGGACTTACAAATCTGCACATCAAATTTTCAAACAGATATAACAAAAAATATGTTCAGCGCATTTTGAAACCTCATTTTCGTCAATAGAGTTTCAACATTTTTGCCATAGCGACTCGTTTGTAGAAAAAGATGCCAATTTGAAAGTTGCACTTAAACTCATTGAAATTGTTGTTTTTATTGCTAGATTACCTTCTCATCCACAACCAGATATGCAAGGAATATCATGTTGCATTGACTTCAGTAGTCTGTAGGCCAAGTTCTTCATGGAAGTGCCTATATAAATTGAACACAAAAAACTTATAATTTTTCACCAGGTCATATCTTAATATCCTGCCCATCAAAAAGAAACAAAATTGCACACAGGATTACTTCAATACTCTCTACTATAAAACACATGCCAAGCAGTTGCCCAAGTGACACAACAGTGAAATGCGCTGACATGGAACACTTTCTGGACCTGAATGCCTGATGTCAACAGTTCAACAGGACATGCCAGGCCCCATACAGCACAGCTTACAACACGTTTCCTAAACAAGCAGAACGTTGAACAGTTACCATGGTGCTCTTGATCCCCGGACCTTAATCCAATTGAGCAACTGTGGGATGAGCTCGGACGACGTGTTTCGACAAGGCAGATTCCGCCTGTTAATGTGCAAACACTTACAGCAGCCCTACAGGAAGAGTGGAACAATCTCCCCAAGACAGCATCAGAAACCTGGTGAACAGCATGCATAGCAGATGCACTGAATGCTTCGAAGCCGGGTTCGAAGCACATGGTGGACACACACACTTTTGATGGTAAGTGACATCACCATCATTTCATTATGGTTTGAAACTCTACCTTGCTGAAATTTCCAGGTCCATGACATCTGATACAGCAAGTGGTTCCATGTCAGCGCATTTCACTGTTGTGTCAGTTTTGCAACTGCTTGGCCAATCACATGTTTTAGAGTAGAGTATTATCATTAAAATTATCATTATCATTAAAGTTTATTTTCCATTATCATTATCACCTGCCTACCTGTCATTAATACCTGCCTCTGTCTCTGCTGCCCCCCAAATTAGATTTTTAATTAAGGACCCCAATGGAATTATTTTTTTTTTAAAGCTTTTTGGGCTATACTTGGTACTTATCGTTAATGCTCTATAAACCCATCTTTTACAGTTTCTTTTCCAGATATGTGTATGCAGTGTTTTAAGCTCTCAAAATGTGCAATAATTATGTATATTAATTTTTGCTATTTTCTCATATTTTTATGTAAATTGTCTTGAGTACTGAATAAAATGAAAATGAAAATTAAAACACAACGCAACAAGTATTGAAGTAATCGTGTGTGCAATTTTGGTTCATTTTGATGGGCAGGAAAAAAATTATGTTTCTTTTTGTGTTCAATTTACATAGCTACTTGTTCAAGTTCAAGTTTATTGATGCAGGCCACTGGCACATTTCAATCACATAAAAATACAATACATGCAAAAAGTAGAGGGTAATTATAAAGTACAATAATTATACAGAACATAGTCATTTACCAAGTTTTGGAGATAATCATTTAAAGCAATTATTTAAAAGAATCTTATTACAGAATGAATTCATTACGCCGTTTCATTGATACGTAAATATATTTACTGATGTTTTGAATAATTTGTTCATTAGTACTACAAAGTAATTGTTTAAATGTGAAATGTGAAGGATACTCATGATAATAAAATGAGATGAAATTATTTCTAAGGTCATGATAATAAGGGCAGACCAGTAGGAAATGATATTCATACTCGATGGTGTTTAGATTACAAAAATTACACGTACGTTCTTTTACTGGTGTGCCCACATATCTTCCTTGTTGGATAGCAAGAGGTAGTGAACCACAGCGGAAAGATGCAAGCATTTTGGTACAATCAAGGTACAATTTTGGGTCTTTGTTATCTTAAAGAGCTTGTTTGTTTGTTTGTTTGTTTGTTGTTTCGTGTATAGACGGAGGGTGTACACACAGTTGTTGTCTGCACCGCGCGTCGCGGAATAGCTGTTACACCGGCTCTCAGCGCGTATGGTATTTCTCGTGGCCAATTTAGTTTTTCAAATATTTTTGGCATATACCGTATTTGCAATAATACTATGATGTGTCCAATTATAGAAGTTTGGATGATGCGCGATTTGAATAATGATTTTCCTCAAAAATAATTTTAAAAATGCTAAACAGAGAACGAGTGTATACCTCCCTCAATTTTTCTACTATCAAGGAAGGCTCCGTGTAGTTCTATCACAGTCTTGGTAAATAACGAAATCATTACTGATCCTGCCAAAACCTGCGAAAATGGGCTTACTACTTTCAAGATCTTGCCTGTCCAAACGACGATGAATGCTTCAATGATTATTTCAGACATCTAGTTGACCTTGATTTTATGATGCTATCAAACAGTTTGACACCATCCTCGGATAATATTATCACATTTAGACTATGAGGCATGTCCTTCTATGCTGTTGTTTTGTTGTTCCCATCGGGGGTCCAAACCTGTGTTTTAACATCTTCAATACATCTGTGGTACCAAGATATTTCTATGACCTGGAAGCAGTATTTATCTAAAACTAACATGGTCTGACTTACTCAATTCCATAGGAAAACTCTGAAGCATCTCCAATCTCTTACTGACAGAACTGCTTTTGAAGCTAAATACCTCATTCTTGGTGTAATTACTTTTGAAGCCATCATTCACATTAGGATGCTCACTTTCTATGTGGATATATTATACCAAGATGGGGTGGAGAAGCAAATTGCTTTTCGTCAGCTAGTCACCAAGATTCCTTCTTCGCATAGCTGATTTGTGGTAGTATCCGCACCTCTTACAACCTTTCAAATGTGCATGATTTCCTGCAGAACCTTACTAATAAAAAATATTTAAGAGAAATTGTGTCAGAAGTAAAATCGGTAGCTCAATTTTTGATGCAATGAAGTCGAAACTGGGTCTAAACCTAGTTTAAAGTATCTCAATCTTGAAGTAAATGGAACCTGTAGATTATGTGCTGATAATGATGAAACCTGTGTCAACTTTTTAATAAAATGTTCTACTCTTCTTGAAATGAAACTTTATATTTTTAAGGTTAATAATTTAATTGACCATAACTGCCCAGATTGGAAAAAATCAACAACAATGTTACAAAATACTTTTAAAGCTCAACTGAAAAAACATTTCATCAACCAGTATAAGTCTTAATAATTTACTCCCCAAGAAAAAAAAAAAAAAAAAA
>JAMKCH010012765.1:0-28073 GCA_023653785.1 Ophioderma brevispina
TAAACAGTATAAAATTTACCTTTTCCCTACAGATTCTAAAACCGACGTACGATGACGATAATCGGTTGTTTTTTCCCAATGTAGGGATACGTACGTCATTTCTACCTGAATGGGTCCCCCGAAGCAAAATAATAAACCAATCAATGCCGTGACGTCATCAAATCTTTATTTTTTCCAAAAATTGGCTGTTATTCCCATAATAAAATTCCTTTTTAAGATTCAACATCTGCATATTGTTCTTTAATAATTAATATTCAATTGTCCCCGCATGAATGTGAAAAAGATGGGTCCATAAGTCTACAAACTGAAAACATAGTCAGCCGGCTAAATACCCTTACCGTGGACTGAATGAGCAGACGGATCCCCGTGTTAGTTGTAGCAGGCTTATAGCCACTTGCGCGCGGCTGCGGGGGTTATGCGTCCAGCCGTTTTCTCCTTGACCCACTGGATAACCGTGAACTGGCAGCCATTGTTTATCTTAATGAAACATGATAAATGTACTGTGCTGATTTTGACCTGTCCATCAGTAAAATGATTAACAGAGTAATTTGGGCCGCCACATTGGTCAACGATTGATTTCCGGTAAAGCGTGCTGATGCTGTATGTGGGTTCGATAAAGTGCACTATAAAATAACTCTTTCTTTCACTTTTCCTTCATTATTTATTTATTTCTTATTTATTTTCTCTTCGTGTACGTACCATTTCTGACTTTACTACAGAGGCAAAAAATCATTTGGCCGCATGGAAACATTTTGCAGACAGACTAACTTAGAATCCTATATTTTATGTAACCAATACCATATCAGAGTGCAGAAAATTGTGGTATTAAGCGAAAAATGTTGTTTTATGGCCGGGTGGACTTTTTAAGTATGGTGGGTCGGTTTTGTTTTGTTTTTTAATTTAAAATCAATCCATTTGAGTCCAAAACGGCTGATTTGTCATGCATACAGATTTTTTTTTTAATTTCCAAAATGCCAACCTGGTCGGTTGGGCCCTTGGAACAGTTTACTTTTTAACTGTTATTTAATGGCTTTAAAATTTAAAGTTTAAAATTTGAAATGACAACCGTAGCAGTTTTACTGATTTTGTTCTTTCTCTACACATCACCTACTTTCATATTACTAGAGCTGAAACGTGTTCTCATTTGAGGATACCTCATTATAGTCCACGAATCTGTCTTTTTCAGGACAAACTGTATAATAATTCCGATCTTACTTTACTAACCTATGTACATGTATCTATTTCCTCGTCCTATTATTTTGCGTCTCTATATCGCATACCATCGGGGGACTGAACCATGAGTGTTTCAGGCGAAAATGCCGAGAGGCGAGACAAGGTTTCAAAATCGTCCCGCTAGAAATAACATTTGCTTATTGCAAACATATTATGGAACGTCGTGTGCATATTCATTGAGCCAGAAATATGCAAGCAATGTGCTTGTTCGTGTTGTTTAAACTGTTTCCAGTATGCATGCATGTATCCTTTGAAGAAGCAGTCTCTAATATGAAAGTTTAAGGCTCCTCATGAAAGGCTCCTCAAAACTGTTCATATTCACCATTATTTTGCTCCTATCTCCCCATCTATAAACCGTATTCAATATGACGTCAGCCATCAGACATGTTGGTGGACAAGATGCATACATTCTAGGACTACAATACATTAAGCTGTCAATCGATCCATGTTTAGCGATTGCAAAGGGATCATTGACAGGTGAATGTATTGTAGTACTGGAATGCGTCTATCTTGTCCACCAACATGGCTGGCTATTCAATACGGTCTATTACAAAATAGAAGTGATAGCTTTGTTTAAAGGTGAGTGACCGGAAATGTGTACTAAGTTGGCCCGCAGGACAGTGTGTGTTAATGAATGTGTTTGACCATATTTGGGGACGTTTTTGTTCATAACATCAAAACGAAACATTTGCTGGGGCCTCTATAAGGTAATGGAGAAATGTAAACCTTCTTATGATACCAAAATCTCAATTTCATGGAGTAAATTGGGAGGACGAGGTTTTCGATCGGGTCAGCCACCTTTAAAGGTGTACATTCAATAAAATGTTCATATTTTGCATATTACATGCTACAGACCACATACGTCCCCGCATACATGCTTCGTACATACGCACACACCTGACGATATTTTTGACCTATTGAATCACTCAGTGCGAATCCATCACGAAAGGTTAATGAGAATTGATATTATGGCGTACATTAACAGAGTAACATCTTCGCCGTTGTCTCACTCCGTCTCTATAGATATGACAAATAGTGCACTATCTAGGAAGGTGAGAATTAATATATTTTGGTGAAACTGCGAATGCTGACTTATATAACAATGCCCTTATTTTATCGGTTGGGGTATCATAAGATTTTGTTCTAATTATTTTTTTACCACTGATGACAGTCGGATTAGATTTGTATTCCATTAAAATTTTCTGAGATAAAAATTAGGTCACACCCACGCATGACGAGCTAGATAACTATATTTTCACGAAAGAGTGCATTTTTTCTTGAGAGTTGGCGATATTTTGTTTGTACAGGTGCCAAGCTCAAACGCCTATTTATTTAATTAACCCATTATTGATCTATACAAATTACAATCTATATTTGTAGCTTCAAATTTATTTCTAATGAAGCCAAAAGGTTAAACTATATTCATCCTTCTTAAAATGTCTTTATCAAGAATCTAAACAAATGGGTGGAAAGAAAATCGAATTTAGTTCTAGCTCAGTGAACGTGAATAATAATGCCATTAGTGTCGATTTACAGAGAGAACTCCATTTCTCAATTAGGGAAGTGATTTGGTTCAAGTCTAGGTGTAATTCTTACAAAAATCTCACTACTAGAGATAAACGAATTGTCAAACACAGTGAAAAATATTATTTTGTTTATGGCATCATTTGTAGGTAGTAGGTCAAAAACTATATCATCCAGATTCAAATGATTTGGTGCCACGTGCACATTGGCACATAGGTTAAATTGGTAAATACGACATCTTCTGAAACTGAGTCATGATAATGTGCAATGTCGCTTCTTCCAAAGATACTGTTTATAGACCTTAGTTATTCTAATACGTTGAATTAAATCTTCAGCAAAGTTGAGCAAGATTTACTCAAATGTTAACTAAGATTGTAATCTACATAAGCGATATAATTACTCTTCTTTAGTCAATCACTTTTTCTACAGTATATTAGAAAACTCTTCGGGTGATATGATTTCAAAGAATGCTCAAATACGCGTATAGGTTCAAATCCAGCTTGCCGTGGTTTCAACAAACTTATCCATGATTTTTTTTTTATATTTCAACAAAATAATCAATAAAATATTCAGTGTTCTTCTGGAATGTGGAGACCATAGAGCTTTGGTAGTCCAGCAATTCTCTCCAGCTCTCACAAACTTACGGCAGTCCAAATGCCATGTTAAATTCGTTGTATTTTGTGACTTAGGGACATTTCCCAGCCAACAGGGGTTCACGGCGGTTAATAGTGTGGAATCTTGTTCCAACCGGAAAGTACCGGGTAAAACCGGTCACAAGATCAAGGAATGCCGAACATACATTACCAATAATGCAAGTATGATGTATATTGCAGAGTGTGAGGTATCCAGTCTATCTGTTGGTCGGAAGTAAGATCACACCCACAAGCAGCGTTTCTTACTGACACGATCTGGCTTGAAAACCCAACTGTTGATTGGGTTTTGATACCACCCTATAGGAAAACTGATGTGATGTCACACGATGTATCAGATTTTTGGTGTTCAAAGTAGTTTTGTGAGGGTAGAATCCCAACTTACTGGATACCACAAACTCTGCAATATTACAATAAATGCATTAGTGCTAGTGTATGTTATGCATGAATGATATTGGACAGGGGCTTTTGACCATGGTTGGTGGACCGAATATAATGTGGAACGTGTTCGAACAATATGGTGAAAATTACCTGCTTAGGGTGGGTAAAGCCGGGTAGGAGGCCAAAACTTCGTCACTTTAGTGGGGGCATGGTACGCAAACAATTACTTACTTTGCGTGGACTTTCTGAAAGCCAGGTGGGCCTTTCCGGTCTTGGACGCCCCCCCTGAAGACGTTCTTCTGGGGGTTCAGAATGGTTGTTTAATGGGTATGGTTCCGCAGTGACGAAAGATTGGGGATGGAAGGTGACGTCAAACGTGGATTATGAATGTTCCTGAGCTTTTCTTAGAGAACTTCCCTGGAACGAGGCATACGTACACCGTATTAACAAGTAAAGCCATAACAGTTCAGAATAATTTTTAAAACCTCAATTAAATGAATTGGAATACAAATTCAATGGCAAGTGACTCAAGTAAGAACCACGTCCAGTTGTCACGATACGTTATCGCCGCAACGATTGCAACGATAGCTTTTCGTATCGTGACTTAAACCCAGTTTTATCGTGTGAAGGAAGGCTTACACCCTGTTAGATGCTAGCTTCAGGAAGGGTCACGATTACGGCGACGGATTTAGAGATTTTTAACAAACCCACATTTTACGAGAGTCACATGTCTACTGACACACCTGAGTCTTTAGAAATAGTAATGGCCTTACTTCATTTTATTGCCACTCAACCAATTAAAACTCCACGGCCAACAATAGGCGGTGATCAGCACAAGACTACTCGGCAGATAGTCAGTCATATTTGGCGAAGCAAAACTACTCGTGTACCCGTGTAACACAGGTAATTCGTTTTTGGTAGATGGAATCCTTCAACACAAACTACAATTTTACAATATTAAACCAGAGAGATGAATTAAACATGAAACAAAAGTAGGGGACTATTCTTGTTCCCACCACGAGACAAGTAAGGCCAAACTTCTGGTGATCATAAGGAAATTTACTTCAAAAAGATCAACATTTCTAGAACATCGCTAGAAACTAAAGTTTTTGTCACTTGTTTGTGGCATTGTGATACGTAAAATACCCCAATTCCATTTGGATGGTAATAAATTCAGTTTGCAATGGAAACAAATGACAAAGTTTACTAACCAAAATGTACGAATTTACTAAACCCAATTTTTTATTGACGATGCATGATTACTTTCCAAGTTTGTTCAGAAAGAAAACTATTATAATATAGAGCCATATAAGATTTTAAGTTAAAAACACACCAACAATATACAAACATATATATCGTTACATTGGCATTCATTCAACTCTCTTTATTTTCTGTTCTTTATGAAATGGTGGTATGTAGGCCTATAAGGTTAAGATAAAGGTTTGTGCCATGTAAATTAAAATGTAAACGCCCGTGTCGAAAGTGAGATTTAAAAAACAAGAAACAAATCAAAACCCTTTTAAGATTGTACAAGATAGCGCCAATAACTAGATAAAAATGACTAAAATTATGTAAACTGATAGGCAGACATTGCAATAAAGTTTGTGTCAGTTTACAGTGGGCAAAAAAAAGTTTGCTAAAATAGCAATTTTTCCTGTCGCCCGGCCGGACGCTGTTCTTTATTTCGGGACAAGGCGTGGGGAAAGTTTTAAAAAATAAATTCAAAAAAAAATGTCCCTCATGGCGATAACTAAAGGCATGCGGTTTTCGACGATGCTATGAAGCCACTTTGTTTTACCGTTATAATTTACCTGCGACAAAAAGTTTCATCTCGTAACAAGGTAAGTGTATAGGCCCCCCTAATTATAGAAATGTGTATAGTTAGTACGGAACTTTTGTTACGTAGGCCTAACTAAAGATATCAAAACAAAAAAACAATTAAAGTACTATCTTTGGCTAAGGTGCACTGTTAAAAAATTGACAAAATTTCCCAGATTTTACGTGTATATAAGAATATACACGAAAAGCTATTTTGCTTCACAACAACCCCTATTTATGAACCCCAAACGACCGAGATTTCAATTTATGAAGCAGTGAAATTTGAAAGTTTGTGAATGTTCAGCAAATTCTGATGGGCCAACTGGCATTAACAATGTATATCATTAACATATCATTAATAAAAAGGACATAAGGTTTGCAGTTCAAAAATTATCACCCAGATGTCTGTCAGTATAAGGTTGAATCTACGCTTGTCCATTTTGATCCTTTTGGATGCTGGAGTCCCTCTGCTTGCGCGTGCCCGTTTGCAGTTTTCATTTAAAGTATTGAACGCTTTGCGTTGTATGGTATAGGCCTACAGTCTTACTTCAAGTACAACTAATCACCGGATAGGCCATAACCTACACATGTATATTAAAGCATAATTATTTCGGGTACTCAAAATTTACCCACAAATTACGTTATGATTTTGCACAAACATTCTCCGTATATACAACAGCACACACCAGTACAAATGCAGAACATGTACAAACTACACACCTATACTGAGAAACATGCTCGCACACACGCAATAAATCACACCCACACAACCACACACACACACACACAAACACACACAAAACACCACACAACAAAAAGAAAAAACTTAAAAAAAAAAAAAAAAAAAAAAAAAAAAAAAAAAAAAAAAAAGGGTCCACTTTTTGCCGATTTTTTTTTTTTTTTGTTTTTGATAAAGAGGTAAAATTGACAAAAGGCCCGAGGGGTTTAGTGAAAAAGGGTTACGGGCAATGTGCGGACCGAACGTATAAGGTCATTCCATGCGGAAGGTGAAATTATGTTGAATACACTGGTTTCCCCTCCAGACCATCCAAGCATGCAACGAATACAATGCGTGCCTTTGGTTTCCTGCAATTTCAGATATTTCTGAAGGTGATTATTGTTGATTCTCTGCACGCTTGGGTTATTCAAGAAGGCTGATCTGGCCCAGTTAACCTATTGACCTCAAGTGCAACCCGCCCTATAGAGGGCGTATCAATTAAAACGCACAAACTTTTCCCCATTTTTTGTGGTAATTCTTAAAATGCACTATCAAAAATAAGTTATGCCATCTTACAAGCAACTTATCTCCGTTCCGGAGTAAATCATGGGTTGGCACAAGTGGACAACGTGAAGCTTAGGACCACAGTTCAAGTATGTAAACACAGCCTCTTCAAATTTTCCCTCTCTTTTCCACTTCAGTCATGCAAGTGAATGGGATTGTATTGAAACTTGGTCCCAAGATGACTTGTCCCATTGTGCAAAAAACAATGATTAATCGGTTATCCATGATCACACATGAATAAATTACTATCATTGGAAAGAGGAGATTGTGGCTTAAGATGGCCCCACTACGTTAATTTTGGGGAATAATTTTTTAATTTTTTACCACAAAAAATTGGGAAGAGATTTTTGATTTTCTCTGCTTACGAACTGTTATAAGGTGATCACCCTCAAGTAGTCGTTTTAAAAGACACCACCACCATCACAACAAGAACAATAACAGTACCAGCAACAGCAACTACAGCAAACAAAAACATAAAATAAGATATCTTCTACACGTATTTTGTTGTTTACACGAACAATAATGCCAAATGAGGGGTTTTCTCTATGTTACTCTATATCATTGTCCTTTCTTTTTTCCAAGATTTTGGTTCTCTTACGTGTGTACGTGTAGCATGTTGGCGAGTTAATTAAACTCATTAGAAAATAACAATGTTGTTTATCAAGGTGGTTCATTTAAGTCGATGATTAAAAAAAAAAACATGTGGCATTGAGATGTTTTAGTTTGTAGTTATTGATCTTCCTTTTGAGATGGATCAACACAGGCGGTAAATTACTTGGAACATCCGGTTACATACATTTTGCCGCTACCAGGGTCGCCATAGGCAGGAAATCCGGGCAGCCTTTTCCGGTGTAATTAGCAATTTTATTAGTCTTTATGATGCATGTTTTGTGTGGTGAATTGATGTAAATATTAAAGGGATATTGAGAGATTTCGTGTGAAAAGCGCCCTCCATTTTGGTCAAAGCCAGATTTTTGCATTGCATATATCATACATCCAAATTAACAAAAATATCCATATGGATTTTCGTTATGAAGCTAGAGATCTTACCCCTCCCCCCCCCCCCGTGGAATTAGTGCTTTTCTGCACGCGCGCCAATATAGCAGTGAAGGAACGCAGACCTATATTGCATTAAGGGGGGATATGGGTTGGAGAGGATAAAAATGAACATTTAAATTTAAAATAAGGAACAAATTACCTTTCTTTTGCTTTTTGTTTAACAACAATCGGAGCTTCCGTTCGAAAGTTATCGTCGAAAAAGTCGCCTTGAGACTTGGAATTCCTTGTGATATTTATAGTATTTTAATTGTTTCAGCAAGGTTGCCGCTATTTAATTTTTTGCACTTTAAAATTTATATCTCAAAAAGTAATTAAACTTTTGACCTCTAATTTCCACGATTATTAATGAAATTTCAAGTGCTTGATTTCTAGACAAAATTGCCGGTAACTCAGAAGTAAATTAACGATATGTCTTCGCTGTGCGCAGGACTTCTAAAGAACGATTAAACATAGAATGTTGGGAAAGGTAAATTAAAACATATCAATAGGACTGCATACTGAACTAGAATAAAGCCCCATTAGAACTTGACTTAAGGGGTCTCAACACTAAAAAATACAAAAAATAATTATTTGTACATTCATTTCAGCCCCTCCAACCCATATTTCCCCTTAACTCACTTTTAATATACATGTATACTTTCCCAATGAAAATATATGTGCCCTCCCCCTTTCCCCCGTTCAGAAAAAACCTGCTTAAGCCACTGTTAACAGACTTCTCATCTCCTCTACAAAGACTTGATAAATACCATCAACAAAACTACATCGTGGCCTTGTTCTTGAAATCTTTATCTGTCTCTGTTGACTGAGATGAGAACAAAATCCCACTACGTCATACAGCACAAATGGTATTGTGTTCATAAGTAAAGCAAATTACGAATCGTTCCGTACACTCAGCATCGTTATTATTCCCTTAAGTAGACAATGTAAAAATACACTTGCACTGCTGATTTGCCTTACGCAAACACTTTATGACATGCATGATAATGACCAGTTTTAAAAATAAAACTGTTACTATAATGGGTATTAGGAACTTATGTTCGTTACTTACGAAGAATAATGCGCGGATATGATAAGAAAATGTTATGATTAAACTTGGTTACGGATTCTAAAATCATATTTCAATTATATTGCATATCATATGTCATAACTGATACACAGTGTTACACTTTAAAGAGACATGAGGAGATTTCCAGAAAGAGGCGCCCCCAATTTTTGTCGAACCCCGGTTTTTTACATATTTGGAATGCTTACCGATATATTATATCACACCTGAAGTGAATAAGCCGAATACGCCGTCTTTATGTAATAAGATGATGATTTAGTAGTTTCTGTCGTGCACGGCAGAGACATTCAAAGCATGGTTTTCTATGGGGAACGATTACGATAGCAGGCAAGTTCAAAACAAGGTTTGCGGTTTCTTTTTACTGGTTTTATTTGTACTTGTTTGTCCAATAAACCTTCGAAACGTTCTCGGTAGGTGGTCTACAACCGATCCAGTGAAATTTGAGAGAAATTCGTATCCTCCTGTCACTTTAAGGACATTTTTTCGATAATTATGAATGATAAGTATGAATATGAAAGGATATAAAATAAATTCCTTAATTGACATATAGTCATATATGTTACGATTTTATTCAAAAAACAATGTTCATCTAATAAACATTCTGTGTTTGTCCCGAGCTCCTAATGATAAGTAGATACTTTATGAAAGTCATGATCTACGATTTCGTACAAAATAACAAAACGCATTAAAACGGCAATTTCGGTAGCTGAGCAGGTGCATTTATTGAGAACATAATAAATCAATTTATTGAAAAGCAATATACATCTAATTAAACTTATGGCTGTTATGAGCTCATAATGATAAATAGTAACATCAGTCAATATCTCGATTTCTTAGAAAATACCAAAACGCATTAAAAAGTAATTCCAGTAGCCGAGCACGTGCATTTGTTGCGAACATGATACATCAATAACCATTATTAAGGCAGATACAGATGTTCTACAATAATACTCTTCAAATACCTTAGAAAAGTATTTTCATATGCAAATGACATTTCAATCGAGGAAAAACTTGGAAATAGCCTTCAGTAGCGCAAAAGGACAACATGAAAAGACTATTACTGAACAATGGTACCGAAAGTATACTTACAGAGCTCTTTATATTTCTGTTGCCCATTGTTCCCTCTAGAGCTTTGCTGTTTTCATACAATATTCTTCTTGCGTATGAGGCAGCAGCTAAATATGTTGTAAGCGTTGGAGCCAACTCGCTGTTGATTGGTTGGGGTTTGAGAAATCTGCGTCCACCGGTGAACGAAAGGTAGGGCATTCATTGAGAATGTGATCCGCAGTCTGTGATGGAGAACCACATTGGCAGACTGGCGATGGCCGCAGCCCCCATCGGTGCATATTGCTATTGAAGCGACCGACTCCTGTGCGAATCCGGTTTAAGGTGACCCATTCCTTGCATGGGAGATTGCTGCCAGGTGGTAGTTCTATCTTAGGTGTAATAGAGAGTTGATCTGGTCTTGGGGTATCTAGCCAGGCAGTATTCCATGTCTGTAAGATGTTGAAAGGGGAACTGGAGAGTTTAGTAGTGTGTCGGCAGAAAGGTCGGCGAGAGCGCAGTCTCTGTCTACCGAGTTGGTGTGATTCTTTGACAGTGTTATGCAACAGGTGCTTGTTGTCCAGCATGGCCTTATTCACTAGTTTATGCTTGTGGTGTTCTCTCCGAAGTACTGCAGGTGCAATGGCTGAAAGCACTGGTAGGAATTCAGATGGAGTAGGACGGAGGCAGCCAGTGATGGTTCTCAAGGTCTCGTTGAGTACTGTATCCAGCTTCTTTGTGTGAGAGCTGTTGCACCATGCTGGAACGGCATATTCAGCAGTGCTGTAGACCAGAGCCAAGGCAGTGGTGCGTAGGGTCGTTGGGCTGGCACCCCATGAAGATCCAGCAAGTCGGCACAGGAGGTTATTCCTCGAAGATACCTTGGCGCATACGGACTCGAGGTGCTGCCGGTAAGTAATCTGCCAGTCAAGCTTCACTCCCAAGTAGGTTGGTGTAGAATTGTATGGCAGAGGCGCACCATTAAGGTTAATTTGAAGCTGGCGATGAGCCTCTTTGGTGTTGAGGTGGAAGGCAGTAGCGGTGGTCTTGGCTTCGCTCAGCTTCAGTCTCCAGGTCTTGAGATATGCTGCAAGTAGGGTCATGTCTGTAGTAAGTGTGCTTTCTACTTCTGTCCAGTTGCTGTCCGAGTGGAGGAGGGCAAGATCGTCGGCGTAGCCATATTGTCTAGATGTTGTTTGAGGTAAATCGCTGATATATAAGTTGAACAGCATAGGAGCCAGTACAGATCCTCGTGGTACTCCATTCCTCAGACGACGCAGACGACTACTCTGCCCATCACTGGTCTTGAGAATAAAGCTACGGTTTGCAAGCATGTTACATATGAATTGTACAGGGTGACGATCCGGATGGTCCTGAGAAGCTTGAGGACGGACGGACGGACGGACGGACGGACGGACGGACGGACGGACGGACGGACGGACGGACGGACGGACGGACGGACGGACGGACGGACGGACGGACGGACGGATGATATTACCTTGTGCTTCGTAAATGGACAGAAAATACTACACAGATACCTATGAGACGCTGTTATTCCGTAACACAAATAATGTACCTTTAAAATCAAATAAGAATTATTATAGCAATAAGCCTTTTTGGAGCAATAAACAAAACCATTTCTCGAAATGACATTCAAAAGTATACATTACCAGCTTCGATGTGATAGTGTGTCGTTGGAATATGTACAAGTTTTCGGTGAGCGATCAAATTACAACTACTTAAAATAAGTATCAATTGTTGTGCTATTAATAACAACCAAAAAATCGGGAAATACATTTGAGTGTGCAGCTATCCGAGTATTATACTAACGTTACTCGGGGTTGGGGTGTTTTTGTCGGAGAGCGAACAGCGGAATGATGATAACGCTTGACCGCTTTCCGTCTTATAAATTCCAAGTTCTAAGATATATTTGGATAAATAAAAAAGTGTTCACTGTTTACAAAATTGCCGTGCAGCGTATGAAATCACTTGCCTCGTATATCCTTGACATTTTTCAAAATCTATAACGTATCCACCAAACAAAATAAGCTGAGTGTCAAAATCATCAATCTCGAAAGAGAGAGTCATTGATCTGTTGTAGACAAAAATTATAATGAAACCTATTTTCTGAACAATTAGGTTTCAGTATTTTCAAATTATTGATATAGTTGTTTAACACACATTCAGGCCGTAATAGGAGAGAGCGGACCGCCTCACCTTAAAATAAATATAAGGTCATAAAATAAATAATAATATAAAAAAGCGGGAAAAAAAGGCCAAAAAGGCAAACAAACAATTATGCTTGGTGCTTTTTTGCGAAAAAGGGGTCATCATTTAGTAAAAAGCCACTTTTGCAAATTCAACCCTTTGAAAATTTAGGGGAATAACATTTCCAGTTTTTTTAACGAATGGGTTATATATAAGCTGATCAGAATGGGCAAATTAACGCTGATAAGCAGCGTTGTTAATTCTTAAAAAAAAGCTGAGTAATTTTGGGGAGCTTGGTTTATACGTCGTGAAAAAATATCTCGCGTAAAAACTACATTTTACCAACCTCTGCTTGTCAAGATTTGAATATTGAATTCACTTTGTGAAAGGAGAATTGAACCTGTTTCATTTTTGCCACGTTACACATGGACACTTTCTGCCCTTCACTATGTACCTATTTTAATAAAATAATATAATGAGAACGTCATATTCATAATAGTCTTAAAAGACTATTATGAATATGAGTTTACATCATTTTTGTGGAAAGCCAGCTATGCAAGAAGGATCAATTAACGTTAGCTGTCACGTTGATGGATGATGGATGGGTGTTTGCCTATGTCGTCTCAACAAAAATGTAACCTTAAGGTGATATGTAGTGGTGGAGACGGCCCACGTGTTTATTTTTTTTTTTTTTTCTTCTTAAATATAGAGAGCGCGCCAAAGCAGGAGAGAGAAACGCCAATTCTAGTTTTATTGTTTTACCATTATGTTGCATTCCTGAAATCAAAGACACCTACCACCCTTGATCCCCACAAAATAAATACAAAGACTCCCTTAAAATAGTTATAATAAAATCCTAAAGACTTTCCGGGAAATTCATTTAATGCTTTTAAAGAAAAGTGGTCAAAGATTAGCAAATTAGAAAACTCACCCCTCAACAGGAGCAGGAATAAATAAACGAGCGGTAGGGGAAATGGCAGTCTTTGGGGGATGACAATCTTTTTACTCCATGTTAAAATAGCTATTTAGTCAAGCCAGAAACTGATGAGTGAGCATGAGCTCAAGTTTTTCTCTAGTAAGCGAGTCTCAAAGCAAGAATCCTGTAAAACCACCGTTCCTATTTTAGAAGTAATAAAACCAACTTACTGAAAATTATGACCAAAAGAAGATCACTGATTCCCTTCAAGCCCAAATGCCGGAAAGGTTTGCACAATTATAGTGTATTTTGCAAAGCCTTGTAAGACGGGCATTTACAGACTAGGATCCTGATTACTTGAAGGTGCAAACGAGAGATTTTGAGGCCCACCCAAATATGTGTCATAATAGTAATTTCATATTAGATGAGACACTCAATAGAATTCTTACATTGCTATTTTGCTACAGAAATGTGTTAAACAAAAGAAAAAACGTGTGATTTGATTTCTGTATAATTAATGTAAAAAATAAGGCTGCATTTCGTATTTGCTCCTATACGAAATAGAAATTCCACAATTTTTGTACCAAGGAAACATTCTCAGCTTAATCTTTTTCAGAGGGGATATTGTTGCAGGGAAAGCTTACATCAGGGCCAAAAAATAGTACTTTAGAGTTTTTAGGGACACCTGAATGTGAAATCTCTCGTTGCACCTTTAGGCGTTGACCAAAACCGTTCTGACTATATAACAAACATAAATAAATTTGATTTTAGCCGGTTAAGGTGGTGGTAAAATGCATGGCTAATAACATACATAGTGTTAAGAAATTTATTTTTATAAAGAATGTTTTTATTTATTTATGTATTAAATGACTGACTAAAAATACAGCAAAATACATAGTATGAAAGAGTATAAATAAAAATGAGAAAGAAAATAAAACCATAAAACATTGGCCCAGGGGCTAGCCAGGAGGGGAATCAGGAGCCGAATCACTTATTACCCCCAAAAGGGTGTGACCCCCTTCCAACCCACTGGGGGAAGGGTTCCCCAAGTAAAAAAACTTAAAAAACATTTCCTATTGCACACGTATCACTTTGGATGCCTGGCATTCGGCTCATTATTTCCGTCCAATTGTTAGCCAAAGTTGGATTAAGTAGTTTCTGGTGGGTTGCGATACTTCTGTTAATGTAGAATTATCCTCGTGGCCCATAGTGCGTTGACATGAAACCCGAATTGTCTTTTTTTTCGCTTAATCCGCTGGTACCATTGATTTGCAATGAAACACATCGATTTAGATCGGGTAAAAATGCAGTTGAATAGTGGAGTAATTCTTGAATATCCGGCAGAATTAGTTAAACATTAAAGAGGTCTCCCAAATTGTAGTATCCCCTTTTCTCATTATCCACTAGTTAACATTAGTGTCCACTGTCGTTGATGTTCACCTCTCGAACTATTTCACTATACTCAGGGAAAGTCTTTCTTCAAGGCCCAGCAGTATATCTTTCCCATGCCGATATTCTTCCTCAAATTATTCACATTGGAACTTTTTTTTCGAAGGTTAATACAATCATCGATAAAGTCGTGTATTATCGTTCGTTTTTAATAAAGCGCATTTTAATGTTAAAACGGTCCACTTTCCTCGCAGTGCCTACGAATGTCCCATTCTCACAACGTATTGACTTTAGTTTTTCACAATTGTATACTATTCCATAACATAATAACTAGTATGATAGTATACAAATTACGAATATTGAATGCCTGAGAGTGTGATAGTAAAACTATATCATGAGGTCAAATTTTTACTTTTCCATTTCACGAGGCGAAGTCGAATATCATGATATCACGTGTTTCATTTTCAAGCCATATGATAGTTAAAACATATCACATGGTTCAAGTCACTGCAATCATGATATTATAATTAAAACTATATCATGAGGTCAAATTTTGTCTTTTCAATTTCACGAGGTGTAATAATTTATTTTACCATTGCGCGAATATAGGCAGTTTTTTATATAGGCATTTTTTTATATCATGATATCACGTATTTTCTTTTCATGCCATGTAATAGTAAAAACATAGCTCAGATCACTCTAGAATGTGTCCTTTATACTGACTTGACTAATACATGCATAAGTACATTTGATTGATAGCAAAATTTGACAGAACGGATATACCCATGATGAAATTCAAACAAAGCAGTAATACATATAAGAATAGCATTACGATATTATGCGGATCGTGGTATTACGATTTAACGCATGATCTTGTTGCGAAGTGAGACACTAATGCGATTTGCTCCAATATGCTTCGATTCTTCGAATTATAAAGGTATTATGCTATTTGGCCCGGTCTAGATTTGGAAACGTTTGCTTCGTCGCTGGTGTAAGACTTTGGATCAGCAAGTTTTCATGGTTTTAACCTACAACGAAACTTGGGAGTCAACGTGAAACAATAGAAGGTTTTGTGTTCAGCTTGAAAAACAGGTGTCAAAATTTAAAATTTGCTTCATCGCTGGTGTAAGACCAGAGTTTACTTTGGGGCGCCCCCTCATCAGCATTAAATTTTCATGGGTTAAACCTACAACGAAACTTGGGAGTCAAAGTGAAACAATAGAAGGCTTTGTAGAAGCTTAAAAACAGGTGCAATTTAATTTTAAGTTTTAATTCCAATTTATTTACAGAAAATTTCAGCTTTAGTTCTTCTCGCAGTTTATGGACGCTTACCTTAGAGATGTAAAAGAAAAATCTCTGAGCTATTTCATTACGTTCATGGAATGAGACATTGATATGGAGTGATTTTCAATAACTGACTCTTTATGATTGAACAATGGTAATTCTATTTGTTGAAGATATTTTACTTATACTTATGTTACACAATAGACCGTTTTATTCAAACTGATGTTTTGCCAAGAAGAAATCAATACCAACTGAAATTGCATCTGTGAATTGTCTTTGTTACAATGAGTTATGATATAGGAAGTTGTCAGTCTTTCCGCATTATATTGCTAAAAGTGACCCAAATATGGTTTTTTGTTGGTCTTTCCGAAAATGTGACCTTTTTTGACAGTTTCTGAACCCAACGTCCGAAAGACACTAAATACACCTGATAGCCTGTTTATCCCAGTAAACAACAAAGCAAACATTCAAGCAAAATAACGTTTATCCTTTCAAGAAAAAAATCTTTCCTGAATGTAGGGTTTTTATTGACTCACTCTGCAGTCAATCTTGTATTAAAATCCACTTTAGGTAATGCGATCGCATTGCATCATCTGCGCATTTCGCTTTTAAAATCGATTAGGTTTATGTCGGTCTTTGTAAGAAGCAATAACGACAACAACATTCTATTGATGTGCAGCGTGCTTTGCAGAGTCTTTGTAGTTCATACAATGGTTAGAGAAGATCAATTGATGATGAAAGGCATCTAGATGTAACGCTATATGAATTAACCTACATGTTGTTTACAAAATAATACAACCATCTATACATATACCTCGTGACCTTAATTATGTTATTTTACGATATTTTGGATTTGATTATGAAAGATAAGAATGAGCTTGTGCTTCGTGCTGCCTGGATATTGTTGAGTGGAACACAATGTTTGTCAAAAAGCACACGGTACTGCAACAAACATTCCCAAAACATAGTAACCAGGTCAACATCTTATCTTTGACTACGCCATCTGATCTGGAGGAACATAGCTATCCAATGGTGTAAAATATTATCGCCAAATTCATAAGTAGGGAAGAGCTCCCCAATGTGTCAAAATGTTTGAGATTTTTACACGGTTGTATTGGTAACTGGCTAGTAAACTCTAGCTGTGAATGGTTAAGCTCGAAAATGTCTCTGTGTCGCAAACGAAGGAATTTTGTAATTAGAATAATTAATATCGTAAATCTCCGATAATAATTCGACGGCTGCTGGAAACGGCCTCCCAATATGAAATAGCCGGGAAATAGCGCCGTGTACGTGTCCTAGCTCATCCATTAGTTGTTTTATTGGTCAGGCAAGTCAAGTTATAGGTCATGATTTTCTTGAGGTGGCACTATTTCATCATGGACGGACATAAAACTTAACATTTCAAGCTCTGCCGTTAAGTACAATCTGGGATCCCAATTCTAATTGCAAAATCGCTTATTTTATGATAAATACGCATTTTTGAGCATTCTCGTTCGGAGGTATACACCTGGCACAAAAAGTATCTCGGCATGTTTTTCGATCGGTATTGTGGCAAAGTCAGACCATTTTGAAAGTTTTCGAAATATACAGTTTGTTGCCTAGGTCTTGCTCTTTCATTTAATACCTCGCTTGTAAAAGGTGTGCAGAAATGGCTGAGATAGAACGCCCGAAAGACGCAAGCCCCCAAAACCAAAAGTTGCAGTTTTTGGATTTTCCAATGGGCATTACAGTGTACTTAGACACGAACACGTGTTCCACAATCAATATTGCAAGTAGGCTTTCTCGCTCATTCAGTCGGAAAACTTCTTTGTGTAGCATCAATACACGCGTATTATTGCGTTGTACCACACAGTGTCAGGGATTTGACCTTTGCAACTCTATAACGTGGCCCCTGGGTCGCGAATAGGGTCAACTGTAATTGTTCTGTATTTACGATATCACGAGGATTATTCCTGTCAAATTTCAGTTCAATCGGAGCTTGTTTGTAAATTTTGACCTTTGACCTTGAACTTTGACCTTTGGGGTCGAGACTATCATTGACCTCTTCTACTATTAATGTTACATCACTGTAGTAATAACGGGCTTTATCTGTTCCAATTTAGTCTTATTTTTAGCATTTTTTGGCAAAATTGCCCTTTTGACTCCCTTAAAGACCTTTGATCCCTACGGCGGTGCGGAAAGTGTGTAGTCTGTGTTACAGACTCCGAAAAATATTATCTAAATTAGTACTGCGCGAGAGATTAACGTTATCAGTCCGTTATAGCGAATGCATGCAAATGAAACTGAATCTCAAATATCTCCGGAAAACGAAGGAGTTCTATGAAGATTTTTGCATCAGAGGTTCCGTTACTATGTTTTGTTTTAAATATGTACCGTAATTGGGTCTGAACCTATAGAACCTAGCGAGAAAATTGAACGTTTTGTCGGGTACTTCGATGCTCGCAAACACGGAAAAGTGAACACGCAATCGCTACGGACCGAATCCCTTTTTTTTTTTTTTTTTTTTTTTTCATTATGAAAGTTTTCGAAATATACAGTTTGTTGCCTAGGTCTTGCTCTTTCATTTAATACCTCGCTTGTAAAAGGTGTGCAGAAATGGCTGAGATAGAACGCCCGAAAGACGCAAGCCCCCAAAACCAAAAGTTGTAGTTTTTGGATTTTCCAATGGGCATTGCAGTGTACTGAGACACGAACACGTGTACCACAATCAATATTGCAAGTAGGCTTTCTCGCTCATTCAGTCGGAAAACTTCTTTGTGTAGCATCAATACACGCGTATTATTGCGTTGTACCACACAGTGACCATTGAAAAATCCAAAAACTGCAACTTTTGGTTTGGGGGTTAGCGTCTTTCGGGTACTCTATCTCAGCCATTTTTGCACGCTTTTTTACAAGCGAGATGTTAAATGAAAGATCAAGACCTAGGCAACAAAATGTATATTTCGAATACTTTCAGAATGGTCTGACTTTGGCACAATACTGATCGAAAAACATGCCGAGATACTTTTTGTGCCAGGTGTAGTTTGCTAGAACATTATAAGCATAACTGTGCAAAAATATCAATTTTTGAAAATTGGGGGCGCTCTTTTACAGGCAGCTTTTTGTGAGGAACAGAATATGCTTATGTTACTGACTTGACCTTCTTAAGTTGCTTCACTGGACATTTCTCTGGATAGTTTGAGTTTTCAAAGTAGCCCAACATTACCATCCTTCAAATACAACTTCAAAAAACTCCTTATCATTCAGTATCTACAAATCAGAAATTGAGGATTTGCCATTTTTAATATATTCTTACCGACTTTATTTCTTATGTTACTTGAACATCTGTTGTCATGTCTAACTATGTCTGCCTTGTCTCGTTTTGTCTTGTTATATTTCTGTTTTTGTACTGTCTTGTCTTGCCTTGCCACGCTTGTTTATCAATCACCGGTATTTATATTTAATTGTTTATGCTACATTATATTTATGCAAACATTCTTGCTCAGTCACAACTCAATTCTCGTTGTACAAATTCATTTTATTTTTTGTTCGCACTAAACCTAAGTCATTGTGCATCATCTAATTTTTCTCGCCAGTGTATCATCGTTAACCACCATTGTTTTTTCTCTATGACATGGCATGTTTGTTTTTACTACAATGACATTACAGCAATTACTGCATTATTGTGATTGCTATATTTGTTTACAATAATGTATTCTTCTTTTTACATTAATGCCAATTGTATTTCAAAATGAATGGTCTGTTAGCTCCAAAATCCTATTGCCTTAATTACTTTGTGCAAGATTGAATCTTGTATTGTTTATTTGACCCGAACATCTTTGTTTTTCACTGCCGCTATTGATTTTAATTTATATTGGTGTAAACTACTATTGAAGATTGTGAAATCAAGAATCTATTTGGGAGTTTCCGTAACCTGACCCATCTGACACACTTATTTCTGACACACTTATGAATTCGGAACCCTTAACGGAATAAAGCACAGGCTTATGCCGTCCCAATCTATTGCATTATGCTAGTGTTGCATTCTTCGTTTATTTATTACTCTGTAGCTTTGTAAGGGTGCCATATCATACATGTTTTGAATCTTTAAGCCATACTTGTGTATTACATTACCTTAGCACTTGTATCATAATGTCACAGCTTAGATAGGCTTATTATTCTTTGCGAATGGCTTAAGGTTCGTTCATAATTCACTGCATCTGCGTTGCGGCGGGTTGCGTTGCTCGAAATACCATGTCTACCCAAAATACTGCTTACAGCAATAAAGTTAGATTTATTTTAACTGGATCTGCAGCGAGTTGCGTTGAGTTGCGGCAGAAAATGATCGTGCAGTGCAGCGAGGTATGAACGGACCTTTACTGCACCCATTGCTTTACACGCATTTACGGCACGAAACGGGCTTACTGCACCCATTGTTTGCGTGTACTTTATTCCGCCATGTGTAACTTAATGCATGACCGAATAACGCATGTAAAGCAATGGGTGCAGTGTGCCCGTTTCGTTAACAGTATAAACTGAAACTGTTCATGGCAACGAACTCTTTAGCAAACCTCACACGCGAATCTAGATTTTTCATGAGGTATGGATAAAATATGAATCGGTTTATAATTAAACACCGGTATGAAATGCAAACAACTACTAGTCATGCCTGAGACATGACACCAGGCGGGAGGCGGCCTATTAGGAATGGTGACCCTTAATGTACCTTTAGGGACCTTTGACCCGCTTGTAAACTGACCAAATGTACAAATGTCATTAAATGTATGTTTACGTGTTAAAAACTTTATATGAAACGTTTATCTTTGAGTTTCAACTAAATCCAAACAATTCAGGGGATTTGACCATTTGCAACTCTATCGTGGCCCCCCTGGGTCCCGAATAGGTCAACTGTAATTTCTGTATTTACGATATCACACGAGGATTTTCCTGTAAAATTTCAGTTCATCGGAGCTTGTTTGTAAAATTTTGAGGGACCTTTGACCTGAACTTTGACCTTATGGGGTTCGAGACTATCATTGACCTCTTCTATTTCTACTATTAATGTTACAAACCATCACTGTATTAATAACGGGTTTTATATATCGGTGCTCTAGAGGCTGAGATAAATCCAGATTAGTCTTATTTTTAGCATTTTTTGGCAAAATTGCCCTTTTTTGGGCCTCCCTTAAAGACCTTGGATCCCTCCGGCCGTGCGGAAAGTGTGTAGTCTGTGTTACAGACTCCGAAAAATATTATTTAAAATTTAGTACGCGGGCGAGAGATTTTAACGTTATCAGTCCGTTAAAGCTAATGCAGCAAATGAAACTGATCTCAAATATCTCCGGAAAACGAAGGGTTCTATAAGATTTTTGCCTCAGAGGTTCCTTAGCTATGTTTTGTTTTAAATATGTACCGTAATGGTCTGAACCTATAGAACCTAAGCGAGGAAAAATTGAACGTTTTTGTCGGGTACTTCGTTGCTTACAACACGGAAAAGTGAACAACCAATCGCTACGGGGCCGCATTCCCTTGTTCCCACAATTAATTTTTCAGATTATTCCAGTCTTGAGAATTTTCAAACGCTGGTTTCATTTAATTTTCAATTTTAGAAACAGGCTATACGTAACTTACCGTACCGCCGTATTTGATTGATCCCGGTATAAAACAAAAAAACCGTGTACCCAACAAAAAATGCATGTTTAATGCAAATAAAAAAATTCATATGGCTTAGTGGCTGAGATAAACATTCTTTCAATTGTTACCTTAAATAAAACCGGAATGACCTTAAATTACTTTGACTCCAAAAAAACAATACCTTGCATACAACATGTTCACAGGAACGCAAATGTCTAAAAGTTCGCTCACTGTACTATTTGGGTTTTGAGATAAAAAACAAATTGAAAATTTTGGAATATTTTTGGTTTTGATCGGAAGTGACCCCTATGACCTTTGATCTGAATTGTGGACAACCCGAAGAACCTGCCTGTCACAAAACATGTGCTTTAATGACGTCACCTCGTTACGTAAATTTGTAAAGGACAGAGCGGATTTTTGAAATATTTTCACAATTTTTGGCTTTCAAACCGAAATTAACCCCTTAATGACCTTTGACTCGCTTATCCCTTCCCTGCACACCCTATAATGAAGTCAAAGGGTCAGTGTTTCCTCTGAACCGTTTGGTTGATATCGGCTTAATCCTGTAGATAGAAGATAATTTTGACACTAATTCCACTCAATCCAATCAATGTTCAGGGATTTGACCTTTGTACCTCTATAACGTGACCCCTGGTCACGAATAGGGTCAACTGTAATTTTTCTTTTCCTGTATTTACGATATCCCGAGGTTTATTCCTGTCAAATTCAGTTCAATCGGAGCTTGTTTTGTAAATTTGACCTTTTGACCTGAACTTTGACCTTTGGGGTCGAGACTATCATAGACCTCTTCTGCTAGAAATGTACAAACAATCACTGTATAATACGGGCTTTAATCTGTCCTCTTTAGGCTACGATAAATCCAATTTGTCTTATATTTTGTAGCATTTTTTTGGCAAAATTGACCTTTTGACCCCCTTCATGACCTTTGATCCCGAATAAAAAAACAAAACCCTCGTGTACAAAACAAAAATGCAAGTTGTTTCCAATGCAAATAACAAATTCTACTATTCTTAGTTTCCCCCTGGAGATAAAAATTCTTGAATTAATTTGCCTTAAGAACCGAATATGAACCTTAAATGATCTTGACCTCCAAAATAAAAAAAAACTTTGGGCAATACACCATGTAACAATGATGCAAATCTGAAAGTTAAGTAACTGTACTATGTTTGGGTTTTGCTATAAAACTTTTTTGCATATTTGTAATATTTTTGTTTTTGACCGGAAGTGTGACCCCTTAATGACCTTCGAACCCTGCCTGTAACAATACTGTGCTTTAATGTACGTCACTCTGTTACTTAATTTGTAAGGACAAGATTTTTTGAATATTTTCCACAATTTTTGTGGCTTTCACTTCAACCGTAAATGACACCCTTATACCCTTGACTCCTTATCCCTTAACACCCTATATGAGGCAGTGTCAGTGGTTTCTGGGATGAACTTGGTCGATAATCGGCGTAATCCTGTAGAAGAAAATACTTTTGACAAGTAAATCACATATTTGAAGCCTGGGCCAGGTCAAAGGTCATCCATGGGGTCAATGTCATGTGACAGAAATGGTCAAGCAGCATTTGATGTAAGTCTATTCACAATACGTCAAACGATGACTGAGCTAGAAGCAGTTTGTAGTGTTGATAGAAAGAAGAAGAAGAACGCATCAAAAACAAACAAGACGGCCTGAAGGACGCCTTGTAAATCGCCCACTCCGTGGATCTCAAGTTTGATGTTAAAAGAGACAACTGTCCTTTGCAAAATGTGCGCCCTCAAGAATTTTTCAAAATCGATATTTTTTGAATTGGTTTAAAGCTTTTATATACATTAGCCCTCACCGCCTGAAATGACTACGACCAAATCAGCGTCCTTATGGGTTAACAGAATGATTTTATATGTCGCCGGCGACATTAATTCAGCAGACGACGGAAATGGCGTTTAACACACGAAATCGCACGCGGTATGCATGTTTCCCAGGGCACGCACCATGTTTGACCGGTCTGTGACCTTTATGGTTTTAATATCAATGAGTACGAGTCTATGATGTTCATGTAATATACACATTTGTTGATTAAAGTTATGGAAAACTTACAAGTTAGCCTACAAATTACTTGGATGTTTTAACCTCTTATTAACATCCTTCTCTGTTTTTGAGTATGTTATTTTTATGTGTAAAATGTATCTCTATTCTTCAAATGACCCAGACTATCGTTTGAGAGCAAATTGAAGAAATTTCATATTTTGTGAAAATGTGCCAGTGCCAAATAAAGCAATGATGTAATTCTAAAGAAATATGACAAAATAAAATTCCCTCTTAAACGAAGAATTTGCTTCATCAATGTCAACAATATATAAAAACATCATTATTTCAAGGATTTATTTACCGCTAAAACGATTTTTAAGGAAGTTTTAGTTGATTCAAAACAGATCAATCAATACCAAAATCTGAACAACGACAAATATGAAATCTAGTAATATTGCTTAGACAAGAAATGTTGTTAACGATAGTCTCAGTCGGCATCATGTTCAAAACGTAGAAATTTCAACAAAGCTGTTAATGAAACCTTTATTCTAAAAATATTTTACTCCTTGTTCATTTAAAAGGAAACAACCCTTTTTGATGAGTAAAAATCTTAGTCAAAGTTGACTAAAACTTTACGTCCTGTAGGGTGAAATATACTCTGCTTTGCGCTAGGTTTACGTTGAGTAAAATTGTAATCAACATTTTTGCAGTGCTTGCGCAAGCAAATAAGGTATCAATTGTGCAAGGTATTAGTGACATTGTGATTATTATGATGATATTTAGCAATCTATTGTCAGCTTCTTGTACGTATAATTGGACAAAGCTCAAAGATATCCACAGGTGGCAATACGTTGGTCATGGGTGTTTTTTTTTCGGACAACCCAACTTCTGGTTTTCGGATATATCAAAGAACATTCTGGATCAAATCATTTCATTTCGGTAAATAAGTTTGTGAAAATGAAATTCAAAGGTGAATGCATGCATTATTACTCTTCTATGCCTGAATATATTAGACATTTGGCTGGCGGCGTTTAGTTTTAAATTTGCGTTGTTGATTTTCGAATTCACCCACACCAGCTGAGGGGTACTCTGTTCTCCGCCATATGAATAGAGCTGATGGACACCTGTGCGAAATGTCAAACCTTTCAAAGATGACGATCAAACAATACTGTAGGATTACAGTCCGCGAGCCGAAAATTGAGTTGACCGAAATTTCATTCCCACTATGTAATGGGTGATGGAAACTGCATGTGGATCCACGTATTTTAAATGCCTCTGGATCCACATATATTAATACCTTTATTAAGGTGCGTACATTTTAAGCGGATCTTTAAACTGCATAATAACAGGTTTTAGAGTTTAATGTGTGCGTTAAGCAAGAGAAGAGACTTACCAACAACCTACAGCATGAAGCATGATTTTGACACTGTAAGAAACTGTCGAAACTTCGAAGATATCACTATGACAACACACCCGATGTTCATTGTGATATGTTACTAGACTACCAAAACTGGTTTGAAAACAGTGCGTGTTGTTAATAATATTTTTCAACTAAGTATAAGCAATTGGAGCCTGTTTAATCTAAGAGCCTGTTTAATCTGCTTGGTATGTATGAATTACATGCTGATGTTGTAGTCCATGCCTAATTCCACTTTCCTTATAGGGCCCTTGCACGGAAGGTAAATTATATTGAATGGACTTTTGTTTGCCCTCCAGATCATCCAAGGATGCGAAGAATACAATGCATGCACCTGGTTCACCTGAACATTTCAGCTATTTCTACAGGTGATTCCTTTGTATTCTCTGCATGCTTAGGTTACCTTCCATGCAAGCGCCCTATTGTTCCGCGAGTCCTAAATATTAACGTCAATCTGATGATTTCAAACTCAGACTTAAAATACTAGAGTTTACTTTTTTCGTCTGCAGACTTATTCCCGTAACCTTCCTTGAAATTTATAATGTGTAGCTGCCAATTGCCGACTTGCTGTGATAGTGATGAGAGTTTGAAAATATTATGTCATTTAAAATTTCAACTATTTACTAATTTCCTTTTTTTTTCATAAAATACAGGTAGGTGAAACCAAATTATATTTGATAAACCTTCCCAACCGACTGTATTATTTTATTAGTACGTGTCTAAACTAATATATTAATTCTTGACCTTTCAGAGGATTTTAATGCTCACTTAAATATGCTGAGAAATATAGAAAATTGGAAAAACTTTCAATTTCTCCTGTTGACTTTGAAAGAATATAGTTACTGAAAAAGAATGTTTCTTTCAAGTACATACTTTTGAACTTTCCCGAACTACCATATCTATATTACCGAGTTATAAGTAATAACTCATTGAAATGAAACCTTATAAACGGTAAGTGTTAAGATTTTTTTCTAAAAGATGCAATTACCTTAATTGCAATTGACTGCTCACAGAACAGCCCCTAATCACCTTTTTAATATAACTGCCACGTTTGATTGACGGATGATTTATATTTTAAGGCGTTGAAGGAAATTTGGAGAGAGTGTGATGTTTGAGATGATGACGGTGATAATGATGAATGCGTTCGTCTTTTTGTCTGGAGTTTCTAGCATATTTTCACAGACTATTATAGAAAAATTATCGTGATCGATCTAAACACTTCATCCGGAAAAAAAATATTATGTTAACACTGTCCATATAGCATGTGAATACATAGGTTTTAGAAGAACCAATGCGTTTAGAATTAAACAGATATCGAAATACTAAGTTTTCTCTACTTCTAATGAATTTCAACAGATCCTTTGTCATAGGTTGGCTCTTTTTTAAAGGAAACAGTGACAATTTTAAACTAACATTTTGGTGATTATTGAGTGTAACATTGAACTATTTCCTATATCAATAATAAATTCAGATTACCTCGTTTGTATGATAGCTTAAACACGCAATCAGACATTTTTCATATGTCCAGTGTGTCTCGCAATTGTTAGTTTTGTGTCATATCATTATTGTATTGGAAATTGTTGTAGTTAATTTAACTGCGAGTGTTAAAGCTGAGAACAGGATATTTAAAAAAAACAACGATTCTTGTGCAAGAATATCGGGAGTCCGACATCTATGACCTCATAAATAGTCCAAAAAAAGTATTAGGACAAGAAAATACATCAAGCTTGCAGCATGTACTATCATGGGGAAAGTTAACCATAGTTGTTTAGAATGTTTAACTTTTACCTAGGATATCAATCAAGCCATTTGAGGTACTTTTGCATGTATATGAGATGATAACAATATGTTTCACAATCTGACCTTAAATGACCTTTGACCTTCAATTGATAACGTAATATACTCAAGCTATATCCAGTTGCTTGGTTTCACATTTATAAAATCTATAGCTAAAGGCTATGTCAGCCATATATAGTTATGATGTGTAATTCCATTTAAGCATATATGACACTCAATAACCTTTGATCATGCAGGTATGCATTTGAAGGTGCAACGAGAAATTTCACATAACAGGTGGCCCTAAAAATGTGAAAATTGTGCTATTTGAACTAATGTAAAGCTTTCTATCAAAAATATCCCCTTGTGAATTAATTAAACAAATACTAAACTCAGCCTATTTTTTATATTGAAATTGAGCAAATCAAAATCTGCTGTTTTCATTTTTAAAGCATCTCTTGGAGGGCCTTATCAATTTGAAATCGCTCCACATGACACAATGGATGCCCCAAAATCTCTCCTTGCACCGTTAATATAAAAAGGACATAGACAATATCTAGCGGGCCGAACCATTAATTTAATCTGCCAATATAAGCCAAAAAACAAGTTGAATTTATGGTGTTCAATTAGCGTTTTCAAAACTGAATCTAAACCCTCATCTGAGTACACAACATTTTGCAAACATTTTTTTTTTCTAGGGCTTAATTATATTTTGCGAAAGAAACAAGCTCACTGCGTCATAAATACTCCTCTACACTGAAAAAAAACCTGTAAATTTTACCGGAAAATCCTGGCGTCCATTCTGCCCACAAAACCCAGTAAAAATTACAGCATACTGTAAAAATTAATTTAATCAAACCCATTTAAAACTGAGTTATACAGAGATTGTGAATGTGTGGAGAATAAAAAATCACTGACGAACACCCTAACTTAGTAGGCCTATCAACATATATTTATAGTGCATATTCTGTAAAATTTACAGTTTGTTGTAAAATATATTACATCAAACTGTAAAATATATAGTAAATTTGAATGAAATCCTGTAAGAGCTGTATTTTTTACCGGGTTTTGTGGGCAGAATAGATGCCAGGATTTCCCGGTAAAATTTACAGTATTTTTTTCCTGTAAATTTTAGTACTTAATCGTATAACTGAAAATTCATAATAGTGTATAATAATGTTGATACTCATTAGAATTCGAATAAAAGCTCCACTTTTAAATTTATTCATCATAGGCCTGGAAAAATTAACATAAATTTTACAATATGTTGCTGTATTTTAAAATACCAGTCAAATACTGTAATTTTTACAGTATTTCACTGTAAATTGCACGGTTATTTTTCACAGTGTACACTTTGATGCATGACGGAATAAAGCGGGTTAAC